>JAQIWS010000974.1:0-14191 GCA_034696085.1 Stigmatogaster subterranea | reverse complement strand
ATATGTAAACGGATAAGTGCTAAAATTAATTGTCGCGTTGGCAATCTCATTTAAAAACGACTTTACAGTTTTTTTCGTGGTGTCCTTAAACTTTTGATTTTGAGCTGTACATTGAACACTAGCTTGTGTTTTATAGTTACTCTATTCTGTACTTGATTAATAGTCACAACATTTTTGTGTAAATTTAAGAGTGACACCAATTTTGACGATTTTTTTCCTGCTGGGTATTTGCTGTAAAATATTCATCACTAGTCGAAAAGAAGAATAATCATTTTGTAAAGGGTGGAAAATTTGCCACGGCAAGAAATTACTGACGTAAAATTTGCCACCTAATTGAGATGAAAAAGTTTTCTTCACGATTACGAGTGGCGGAAAATCCGAGCAGATGTTGTGTTTGTCAACATTTTTCCTGTTTTGCATACTTGGAAAAAAATATTGTGAAATATTTACGTTTTTATTTCGTATCGGTACGAAATAAAAGCGCGTTAACTTTCTATGTGACCAAGATCGACTGTTTGTATTTTTTGATTAAACCGAGAAATGTTTATTTTTAATTATTTTATTAGTAGGCAATAATTTTGTCTCGTCAGTTTTATTTCAGTGAATAAAATATTTTCCCCTAAATTAACAACAAAAATAACAATTTTCGTTTTAAAAGAAATGTAATTTAATTTGAAATTTGAAGTTTAATTTTATTATGCACAAATCCGTATCACATACTTGGTCGGTAGCTGACCACGAGGAGATTTTTTAATCTGGGAACATGTTTTTCCTATTTCCAAAGTCGGAAAAACCGCTTAAAATTGTATAAATTTGAAAAGTGCGAATGTGTTGGATAAAATTCGAATACTCAATGAGTAGAATTTGCCACATTGTGCATAGATGAGTTATCTAATGATGTTTTTATATAATTTTAAATTTTTATATCGGCTGTTGTTCAGTCTTGTTACGCAAAAGAAATCAATTTTATTCTTGAAGTTTGAATAAACTCGCGTTAGAGATTGGTGGAAAATAAGTAAAGATCTATCTTGCAATGGGTAAGAAAGAGACAAAACATTCGGATACTATCTGAATACAAATTAAATTTGAAATTGTGATGAATTTTCAGACTTATACTGTAAGTCAGTAGGTGACTCGAATCAGACGAGAAAATGTCGGAGATGTTGATGATGAGCAGTGGATGGTGCTTGTCTGCAAAATTTTGTTTTTAGTATACCGGTACTGTATTAAGTCTTGTTCATAATAGGTTTAATTGAGAATTAACAAACGAGCGTGACTAATGATTTTTTTTTTTAAATCGGTATTCTAAGAAGTGAAAAGTTTTTTTTCGTTGATGTAATATAAGAGTTAAAGAAAAGTTACAATGAGGTTCTTCCTCGGGATTCACACGAGGAAAATCAAAACAAGCTAGATTAGCACTGCAGTGATATTTGACAACGAAGGGCAAATTTTTGTTCATTTGTAAAGTTCTGTGAAGTTAAAGCCGGTGTTAGATACCAGGTTACTGACAAGTTTATTGCTACAAGGAGGAAACAAATTGGGACGGAAATGTCAGAAATGGCATTTCAAGCTGAACCAACAATCACATCAACAACCAGGTTATTAAGAATTATATTGGCTGGAAGATAAAAGCAAATCTGGAAGGAAAAATTCAGAAGGGGTATTCCCAACTTAATCGTCAATGGCTTCATTTACCAGGTTACTGACCAGTCTATTAGCTGAAAGGGGAAGCAAATATGGAAGGAATGTCAGAAGTAACATTTCAAGCTTAATCAACCATCACAACAACCAGGTTATTAACTAGGTTATTAGGACTGGAAGGGGTAAACAAATCTGGAAGGAAAAATTTAGAAGGGGTTTTACCAACTGAATTGTCAGTGACATCACTAACCAGGTTACTGACCAGTTTATTGAATGGAAGGGGTAAACAAATCTGGAACGGAAAATTCAGAAGGGGTTTTACCAACTGAATTGTCAGTGACATCACTTACCAGGTGTTTATTGACTGGAAGGGGTAAACAAATCTGGAAGGAAAAATTCAGAAGGGGTTTTACCAACTGAATTGTCAGTGACACACTAACCAGGTTACTGACCAGTTTATTGACTGGAAGGGAAAATTCGGAAGGGGTTTTACCAACTGAATTGTCAGTGACATCAATCAATCAGGTGTTTATTGACTGGAAGGGGTAAACAAATCTGGAAGGGAAAATTCGGAAGGGGTTTTATCAACTGAATTGTCAGTGACTCACTAACCAGGTTACTGACCAGTTTATTGACTGGAAGGGGAAATTCGGAAGGGGTTTTACCAACTGAATTGTCAGTGACATTACTAACCAGGTGTTTATTGACTGGAAGGGGTAAACAAATCTGGAAGGGAAAATTTAGAAGGGGCTTTACCAACTGAATTGTCAGTGACATCACTAACCAGGATACTGACTGGTCTATTACCTGGAAATGGGAAAATAATCTGGAAGGTAAATTTCAAAACTATTATAGACCGTCCGTAGAGTTTTTCTAGATTATGCTCAAGGAAACAAATTATTTTTTCTTAATGGCGTAGTGTTTTACTGTATTAATTTCGTTACGTTTTTAATTGTGATTTTTTCCAATTTTAAATATTTATTAAAATTAACTAAATCGCAATATATGTTAGCATAAATTACGTCATTAAACTATTGAATAGCTTGAGAATACAGTAGTTTAAACACATGTAGCAATAAATTAAATTGAAAGAATAAGTGCATAATTTTATACATGAATTTCGAAGTAGGTAACGTTTAATGAAAATTCTGGCCGTCCTTGAGATTGAGGAATTGAGATTGTTGAAATGAGTTCCCGTTCTACAGTATGTGGTTTTTATAAGTTTTACTTGCGTTGAAATTTCATTGCAATACTGGTATTACTGCCGAATAAGAGCCAGTAAATCAACGAATGGTCTCTCTTTGTGCAACCCCTTCCACCAATATTCCGCAAGATGGCTAGGAAATAAATGTGAAGTTCCTCGCATTTGACGAACTGGTTCGGCAGTATTTCCCTTTTACGTAAAAGACATCGTATTTCATTTCTGTTGCACGCAAAAAAAAACATTGCTTCAAAATAAATTCAATATCGTCTATTTTAATTCATTGGCTGTAATGGGAGTAAACACTGCGTATTTCACGCTCATTGCAGTTAATTATGGGCGGCTGAATTGCGACCCTGCGGCTTATAAAACAATTGTGCACGTATGGTACCAATACCGATGTGAGGTCGATGCCGTACAAAACTACGCGTGCGAAGGACACTAGTTGTGCGTGACGAGGGAAGTTTGGTACGACTTAAGCGTCGAGTGGACATTGGAAATTTCATTTTTTTTAAATCTTGTTTTATCAATCTTGATGCGCTGAGTCCGAATCTGCAATCCAACTTACTTTCACTAATCCAACTTACTTTCACTTACTTACAGTAATCCAACTTAGACTAATCCACTTCAAACACTAATCCATCTCACACACGGTGGTATACATAAGCCACACAATAGTGAGTATAATTTGGCGGCTCAAGTTACAGCTTAATCCATCTAATCCACGGTGGCTATAGTGTTGCCACTCCCAAAATGGCGTCAAAGTGCGCGTAGTAAAAGCGCTTTTTCAAACGCGTATAGAAGGAAAACTATGCGTCGCCGCGCAAATCCGTTTGCAGATTCGGACTCAGCGCATCAAGATTGATAAAACAAGATTTAAAAAAAAAATGAAATTTCCAATGTCCACTCGACGCTTAAGTCGTACCGGAAGTTTTAAGTGGTAAATTTTTGCTCAACCCAAGTCACTGGATTAATTTTTTTTCACGCAAACTAATATTTTTATTTTCAATTTTTTTATTGCGCATTGTAACCAATTTATTTTAAATAAAAAGTTGACGCATGTTATTGTATTTTGAAAAGTTAAATATTTTATTTCAAAAAATAATTCGAAAAATATGTGCGTATTTTTTTCAGCGTTGAACATGATTCACGATTAAACATGATGTGTGGTTCGGTCACGTGGTATTTTTGAGAATATTTTTCCTATTTGAAAAGTGGGAAATATGCGTTAGAAAATCATCGTTGTGTAAAGACTACGCAAACCTAATGGTAAAAATCTGACCGATGTGCGTATAAATCTGACAGTTGAGTAAATATAGATTTGTGTTTACTAGATTGGGTCAATTTTTGTGATTAAATATTTGAACCACAATTGAGATAAATTCAATATCAATGCTCCTTGAAATTAAATATTCGATAGCTTTGTGATAACTTGAACCCGCTTGAACAGTGAAAAATAATCTCAGCAGTATTGTTTAATTTAAATCAACTTCAAGTAAAAAAAAATGTTTGTAAGATTTTAGTTAATGCGAAGAAATTAACTATTAATTTCAGTGTATTTTCATATTTTTGGCGTGCATTTGAAATGTAAGAAAAACAAATATTGATTCGATATCGTAGATGGGATCGAAGAACAAATGGAATTATTGCGATATCACATCCCTAAATCATTTGTTTTGCATTATTAAATGACTTGTTTATTAACGTGTTCTTCGTCAACGTAATATCGTAATTAAAATAACAATTTACTACATCTGTTTCGAGTACATTTGGTGAATTACAACGCGTGCAAAAAAATTTCACTCGACTGTGAAATATTACAGCTGAACATATGTTAATGCACGTAACTCACGTGAGTCCTCCAGAAAAAGCAAATTGCTGTTTTGTTCTGTTAGAAAATTTGTGCCAGAAAAGATTTTCGCCAGCAATGTTTTTATTAACTCGGTCGATCATTACTAACTTAGTTGGGTTTAAAATTATTAATTTATTTTTCTTCTACTAAGTGTAGAATGTTCATATTGCTATGTTTGAATTGTTGTTAATTTATAGTTTAGATTAGTGCGGAAATTCGAATGAATGTAATATGAGATTAAATTTACGTAACAATAAAACCGTCGGGAATATCCCTTTTACAGACTTACTCAACCTTCCTGCACAAGATTGCTTGTGATCTAAGTGTTGTTCAGTTTATACTGATTTTGATACCCGTCAAAAGCATCACTTTCAAAGACTAATTATTAAATTCCCATTAAACTTTACAAAAAAAATTTCCGTGTTTTCAACTCTAAATTTGGCAAAAAAATATCAATTTTCAAATTTTATTAATAAATTTCTACTAAAATTTTTCCATTTCAACAAAATATCTCCCCATAAAAATTTCACAATTTATTCCAATTTCCCAAATTCAAACCAAAAATTCCACTTTTCAATTTCAAAAAAATTGAATAAATTGGAAAATGAGGAAAATTTTAGCGCGTGTTGTTGTCAAACCGATGAGTAGATATTTTTTTCCTGGTTTGCAAATGCAGGAAAAGCGTTGGAAATTGTCGATAAGTATTATTATTCAGACGCCACTAATTATTTTTGCGATTCTTATGTAGAGTCTGAATAATATTCTGCACCTTCAAACCATATTTTGTTAAACATAATTATGTTAGGATTATGCGACATCGGTGAGAATGTATTTTGCTAAACATTGTGTATTTTTTTTTAGAACTGTTCTGTAAGTTAAAATTTGATTTTGTTGTGTTTTTGTCGAAAATTGAGAAATTATTTTGTATTTTTGAATTTTTATTTCGCTTAAATGTCAATAGGTAGCGCGGGTGTGGCGCTGACTCTCGAATCAAACGAGATTTTGCGTGAGAAAACATCGAACAGTTACTGCCCATGTTTACTGCTAGCTTTCGATCGAACGACGCTGTTGGATGAGAACGAAGCTTGTTTGGACAGCAAAATACACATTATTAGTTACTTTATCACTTTAAATGAACATAAATCTTCTAAACGTAAATATTTTTTACAAATGTTTGCAGTAAGATTAACGGAGGATTAAAATTTGTACATTCTATTTAACGCTGTGTTGATCTTAGGCTTAAGTTTTCACTCGCTTTTATTTTAAAGTAATGTAAAATTTTTCATTGAAGTAATTTGCACAATATAATGATAATCTTGTATAAATAACATTCATTTACTTCAGATTTTGAAATTACTGGTAAGAATTTTATGATAACATTGATAAATGTTTTTTGCGAAGCTGCAAAATTTTAGGTTTTTTGTTTCACGGTGTAAAAGTTTTAAGCCTACATAGGCTTAAAATGGATAGTTGCGGGGAATTGCAATATTTTACACATTGACATACCGGTAATTCGCCAAAATTATGTAACTGGTTTATCATTATGTACAGTATTAGTCTAGTTTGACTTTTATTCGAATTTGAATTTAAATGAATAATATTATTGATTTTGTAAACTTGCTGAATAATCACTTTTCTTTTATTTAACAAGTCACTGTTTTAATGCACGTCTCTTTCCTTCAAACGTTACACTCAAACCCTGCATTTTTCATTATACGCGCACTCCCCCTAGTGGTGAGATTTTAACTAAAACGCTAATGCTTTCAGACTTTACAATTTATTTCGTAATATTATTCCATTTGTGTTTTACATGTTTGGGAAACCAAAACTTAAGTATTTAAATCAGTCTTGTGATCTGGTAAAGATTTTCTCCACTGTTTACAAGAATGATTCTTACATGTACTTTTTTCTCCTAATTTTTTTAATAACGGTTAACCATGACGTTTACTTCGCTCTAACAGCATAAAATCTTTTGTTATTCAAGAAAAATGTATGTAAGTGAGCAGTATCCACCACCACACTGCCTACAAAAATTGAGATGACACCCAGTGCGCAAATTTTATTTTTGACATAGAAAAAAAAACTACTGAATGAAAACTAAATTATTGAGGCTTGTTTCAACGCTCTTTAATTTCTGTGTAAATATTTTGTTTCGCAAATGTTGGCCTAGAAATTTTGGCAATTTTTTTTTTTATTTGACTTAATTTTAAGTTTACAGTTATTTCGTAGTTGTAGGATTCATGTAAGATATGAATGATTTCCTAACATCTTAACATTTCCAGGTGTGCAGCTAGCTGTTTTTGGATTGTGGAATTTTTGGAGTATTCGTGTCGGTTAAAATTTGATTTTACTGTGTTTTTCCAGAAAACTCAAAAATTTAATGAATTTTTAGATTTTTGCTTCGACTAAATGTCAATAAGTGGCGTAGCTGTGGCGCTGACTCTCGGATAAAACGAGATTTTGAGTGAGAAAACAATCGAGCTGGTTGATGGCGGACTGTGAGTCGAACGACGGTGACGAATGAGAGAAAACAAGCTGAATTTTGACAGCAAACTACTTATTATTTGCTCAATTATCACGTTCAGCGAACTAAAAATATCGTAAACATGTTAAGCATAACTATTTTGTGCCGTGGTCAAAGCAAAATTAATCAAATTTTAAAATTTGTGTGTTGTACGTATTACGACCGGTATTGATCTTAGTCGTTAGTTGCTTAAATTGCGTTTATTTCACAGTAAAATAGAATTTTTCTTTGAAATAATTTGCGCAATGTAACGTTAATCTTGTATAACCAACATTTATATTATTTAGATTACGAAATTTTTCATGAGAATTATATTGTAACGTTGTTAAAAGTTTATTGCGGCGGTGAAAATGTTTAATTTTTTTTCTAATTGTAAATGTTTTTAAGTTTGATACAAGATAAATCCGTTTCTGTTACAATTTTAAGGTTGCATTACTGCTAAAATTTATTACACTGTTAAATGTTTAAAATTTATCACATGACTGATAGTAATTCCTATAAAAAACTGCATCGCTGTGAATTAATATATCGTGTACAGTAATTGATTTTTTAATTTAGGTGAGTGGTTGTATAGGTGTTTATAGTTGTGAATATTTGTAATATTTTTCTTATTTTTGTAAGCGTGGAAATTTTTTTTGTAATCGTAGTTAGTAAATATTTATTTATTTATTTACTTGTTAATTTTAATTTGGGAATTTTTTTTGGTTTACGAAATTTTACCCGTTCTATTATTACGTATTGTACTTCAGGTGACGTTATTTGAAAAACCGTCCCTAGTTGCACTGTTCATAAAAATCTGTGATAAATTAGAAATTTTAACTAGGTGCGCGCAGGTTGCTTCACCAAACTTGAGAAATAGCTGTAAATTGAGCAATGTTTGGTTTTATGCTTACAGATTTCTGTATTCTTAAATCGGAACAGTGTTGTCATTTTTATTCGAATTAGATTTGGTAGAAATTTTAACTACTGTAGACATAGTTAAAAATTATAATTTTATTTTATACATCCAGTAAATAATGTGGAATTTCTTGTAAGTGATTTAAAAGTATAATTTTTTCACGGCAATCAGATGCAGAAAAAACAATTTCACTTGCAAATATTGACTCATACTCAGTCAGTGAGTATTAAGTTAAAATAAGCACGCTTACTTGTCAAAAAGGTTTCTAAATTAAGCATTTCATGTGATGTTTCAGATAAATCTCTGAAATAATTGTCCATTATTTTACAAATGTCTGTCGGCACAGAAAGTAGAATTTGTTTAAATTTTTATTGTTTCTGTTGCAAATAGTTTATGCTAATTTTTGTTGTTGCAAAGAAAGTAAGATTTATTGAAATTGTTAAAATAAGAAATTTTTCGATTGTTTCCACCTTGTTAATATAAAAATTGAACATTGATTGTGCAAATTCACCTGCAAATGCATAATTATTTATTTATTTATTTAAAATTTCAAAGTTACCATATAGTTATTAAGCTGGAAGTAATATAAATTAGCAACAAAGTACCAAAGTTTTATTTTAAAGAAAGATAACCTAAATTATTGTTGGTTTAATTGTAGTTTAAAATTTAAAGAACATACCGATTATCCGTTCTTTTAACTTGTTGAAGGTTGGTTGAACATGAGATCATTTTTAGCATAATCTTTTCCTCGGTTATTTTCAAGTTTCATCGCGCAAAAAAATTTATATTTACCTTGAAGCTTGAAAAAAATTTGGATTTTATAGATTTAAGAAAACTAAAACTTGTTGCTTGTTTTGTCCCTTTCTTTTTGTTTTTGTGTGTCGCCCGAAGACCTCGATGTTTGGGCGACGTTAAACCCCCATTACTCTCTCGCTCTCTCTTAAAATAATTTCGTGATGAAATTATAATGAATCCGAGTCACCAATACAATTTACAATGTGAGATTTTAGCGAGAAAGTGTGGGAATTGCCTGACGACAAGCATTGGGCCAATGGATAGTAATCACAATGGATAGTAATCACCTTGGTGATTACTGTACAGTTTTTTTTTCACTTTTTCTAAGAACAAAGTACGTGACTTGATAATGAATTTTTATTCGCCATTGGTTAGGATTACGATAGGCTTAGATTTGGTTAGGATTAGATTCTGGTAGGATTTTGTCTTGCTTTAGGATTTGCGACGAAATGAGTTCACTTCGAGTGTGATCGGTGACAAAATTGCCAGCAAACAACACAAGTACAAATTATGGTGTTTTGTTAAAGATTCCACCCGAGATCATTTTATTGAAAATCCATCTAACATTTTAAAATTTAAACGCATGTTAATTAGTCATTTTGTTAAATTTTTGCAAACAGCGTGGTTGAAATATAAATCAATATACCTGTTTTTTTTTCTACTTTTTGGTACCGTACAGCAAATTCTACTTTTGGTGTTGTAGGATATTTAATATATTCCGTAGGACAAAAATTCGAAGTAAATGTCAAGCTTGGTTTTGATGTTCTCTTGTGATTATATTGCTACAAAATTTGTAGTTGTTAATACTGTACCGTTATTAGAATTATTTTAAAGTTCAACTTTACGGCGTTAAGAAATTTTATAACAATTTCCACTAAAAGTATTTTAGGAACGGTTACTTCCACGATTGATGCAAACAATTTGTAAAAATTTGATTTTTTTTTTGCATTGTACTGTACAAAACTGAAAATGTCCAGCACAATGAAAGTTCAAAACGTTGTGCAACTGTATTGAATTTTTGTTTATTAATTTGCTTGTTAATTCTTCAGAACTTTGGAATTATTGAAGATGGTTTCTTGTATATTTTGAGTTTTAATACTTCTGATATGGCTCGTGATAAAATAATTTTATCGAAATTGAAATTATGGGAATCTGAAGTGATGGTTGCGTTAAAATTCCTAACAGTCACTTTTTTTTTGCAACATGTGGACGATCTAACTAACCTAACTAACCTATCCAAACTTAACCTAACCTAGTCGATTCTAACCTGACCGTTAAAATATGTACAGCTTATATCTTTTTCCCTGCAAGTTGTGCGACATTGCGACTTGCACCATTCGATTCAGCGTGTTCAAATACATCCCTCCTGTAAAGGACAAGTTTGGTCCCCTATACGGAAAGCTGACCGATTTTTGTTTTTGGTTACCGTTGCTCGTAAATGTTCATTTAAAATTTTAAAATTTTATTAATTTGAATAGACGTTTACGATACAAATTTTGCCGAAGGAGTTCGCAACTTAGGCGATTTTGGAGGGACAAAGTACCGTAGTACAACCCCTCGCCATATATGTATTAGACCACCTTACAAAAAAATTCGAATGCGCACTTTACACCTCAATAACTTTTTACCTAATGATTTTACAAACGTTTTCTTTATTTTAATGAAATCTATGGTCTTTTTTACATCAGGCAATGTCAACGTACTGGGCAAAAACTGAATTTATAACAATGAAAATTACAAACCGAAATATTGCGCGCGTGACATAATTGTTAGACCGCGTGTTTTGCGCGACATAAGTATTAGACCGGCTTCTCTAAAATTTGGCCCAGGCCCTAAGCCTTTATTAGGGCAATAATTCTTTTTGGTACAGTATATGATTAATAAAGAAGCTGGCAATCTGCAGGCACAATTTCATGCTAACTTTTCACAAGTTTATATTGAAGAAGCAAAATAGCATGTATTCCAATTGGTCCTCAACTGTCAGGCTTAGTAAATGTTCTAATCTTTCCTTACACTCTTCTCCAGTCACTTTGTAAAACATACAACCGCAGTAGAATTAAAATAACTGGATTAAACTTTAACATGGTTTAAAGGGCAAACAACAAAATCTTGACCAAAAGGGATTTGGTAAAATTTTTTGGAAATTTCTTTAACTGGCCAGAAATTTAGCTTTAGAAATTTGTTTTTCACTAAATAAATTCTTAGCACTGATGAAAGACAGGGCTCAGTATAAAAATTATCTTTTTCCTGAAATTCCCGACCATATACAAAAATGTCCACATCTCCCACTGCTGTAACAAAATTTTCAGTTAGTATAATGGAGTCATTTATCCCGAAACAATTATCTCCCTTATTAAGAGAGAGTGTAAAGTTGGGAAATTTTACAACAGAAAATTGAGGATTTGTAAATCCATTCGGTAATGGTCCCATGTTGTGCTTACTGCTGCAAACAAAATTTTGAAGGAAACCATACTTTTTAGACTGTGTTAAATAATCTTGCTCAACTAACCTCCTGCTAACTTGTTGTAAAGGATTCCCACCCCTCTTTACCATTTTTTTTAATTTTTTGCAAATAATTCTCGAAAGGGAATGCTCTGTAGCTGTCAAGATCACCATAATTTTGTACATCTTTTGCGATATGCAATAATCCATGCATATTATATGAGAGATTGTGCTCTCCATACAATTGTTTGAAATACAAAACAAAGTAACTCAAAAGTTCACGTGCGTAGTCATTGTATGTTTCGCACAGATCTGGACTTGCTAAAATATTAATTGATACATGTAGGCATTTGAAATGAATGTACAAATCATTAGCAAATACTGTAGAAATACAATTTTATTCGAATGCCGTTTTACGTTTGTGTTTCAGCAGGCACAAAATACAAATGGCACAAGCATAAGTTGTTGGAATTGATTGTTTTTATGATGTGAGTCATGAACATTTCGGATAGTACACATTTGTTCATATATCATTGTTAATTTTCAAGTGTAATACGTGTCAGAAATCAGTTACAATTATGTGTAGTTTTTACGAGATTTATACGTTTGCTCTTCAAGTTGTGCTAGAGAAAACTAGTGAGCAAAAGTTTTACCGTCTTGTTAATTTTCTAACATTATAATCAAACTGATTTTTTTCTACTTTATTAACTTAAAGGCGTAAAACACGTACTATTATTATTATTACACGATTTTATCATTTTTGTCTCTTCTGTTAGACTGGGCTGAATTTAGCGATCATTTTTTTGACAAATACCGGTACAGTTCAACCTCGATACAACGCGGTGGTTTGTAACACAGTCGTAGCATCGTTTAAGTGTGAGGTCGCGCTAACTTAAGTACTTTACATTTATAGAAGCAACTTTGTACCTATAACACGTGAAAAATGTAAAATTTTGAAAGAGATCACAGCCGAAGAACCGCGTTGTTACCAGGTTCGCGTATTATCGAGGCGCGTTCTAGCGAGGTTGAGCTGTACTTAACGTACATCAGTGTTTTGCGTGCTATTATCCCAATTTTGTTCGTCTCTTGATTTAAGGATACTTTAAGGCGAACAAAGATTCAAAATTTGGTTGTAGCTGAATTGAAATTAACTGCTTGCAAAAAAAATTTTTTCTTGGCTTCAATGATGAATCGAACTCGGGTCTCCCGGTTAAAAAGCGAGGCCTTAATGAAGCTGCTGTGCTTATATATCTGTAACAGTCTGTCTCAAGTCCTCACGGCGTGAGGTATAGCCAGGTTTAGCTAAGTATATGACTAGAAAACAATGGCGGGATTAAATGATTACATCAGTATAACAAAATAAAACTGAAAATAGGGATTTTTTTTTATCTGGTTATTTTGCAAAATGATTAACTTAACGACATTTAAAAAAAAATGCTTCAATTTCATATACATGTACCAAGTATTTAAACTTCTCACAAGAGACTTTCCGTCGTAATTGCAACTGATTTGGCCCAAATTTGAAATAAAAAATTAATACGACGCAAATTGGTTAATTTATAAATATTTAAAAAAAAATTATTTATTTCGTCATCAAAATTGAAAATATATCTTAAACCAAAACAATGGAAGAATGATGAAAACTAGCACACACAAGCAATACAGATATAAAATTAGCCTCACAGAATAAAATTTTCTTATTTCTTGACTACAATCAGTCGTTATCTTTTGAGGCGTGGTTACACAAGATGTAGAGCAATATGAAGACTTTTGAGGTGGCGAAACACTGGCAAGACTCGGTCGATATAAATTGAAAGGTGTCTGAGTTGAATAATGATTGGCAACCCTCGGGCGAAATACGTTTAAAGGTGTCTGAGGTGATGAATGATTGGCGACCCTCGGGCGAGATACATGCAAAGGTGTCTGAGGTGAAGAATGATTGGCGACACTTGGGCGAGACACATGCAAAGGTAATAAGCGAGGCTTAGATAAATTTAAAGCCACGCGGCAGGACAAAGGGCGCCCGCAAGACTCGCGTATTTCGCTGAACATTTGAGCTTAACGACGGAAATGTGGCGGCGATCGCGAAGAAAATATCGGTCTTTTTTGCATTTGTCTGGAGATTGGTGACTTGGATTCCGCTCTGCGTTGTGATGATGGACTACGCGACCGGCGTCGATCGTCACGACGACGGCAAGTAGGTGGTGAAAGTGGATATGTAGAGGGACTTAGATCTAGAAATTTAGCTAATGGAAGACATCGAAGGTCGGAAGATAAAGACGACGACGAGAAAAAACTCAACTGAGCGCGAAGTCTGTCTTCGTTCCTCTTTTGAATCGGTGGACTTAGAGGCAAAATGGGTGGAAGGCTAGGCGACAAATTTGGCGATGGTCGACAAGATAATTTATCGCACGTCTTTTGGATTGATTGAATTGTAGCTAAATCTAAATCACGACAAGAAGAATTCTTAAAATTCGATAACGTACGTCGTCTGTTTGTGAGCCGTTTTTCGATCGGTGGACTTGAACGCAAGATGGATGGAAGGCTAGTCGACAATATTGACAATGGACAATCGTTAATTCCATCAAATACATTAAAAATCGATTAGTTAAGTTTATATTTTTTTTTTGGTGAGTAATTTTTAAAAAATTTAAAGAATTTCTTGAAATTTGAATATTGTTTGCGGCGTTAGTACTACAGGTCGGACACCCCTAATTCGGACTTCCGAAATCCGGTAACTTCCAAAATCCGGACATTTTTTGTTTAGGTAAATCAATTTTTTTTTCTCAATATTGAAATAAATTACACATGCATCAGCAACTCTGTTGTTATCTGAAC
>JAQIWS010000973.1:0-14204 GCA_034696085.1 Stigmatogaster subterranea | reverse complement strand
TATGGTTATTCAACAGATTAACACTAACTTATTTGTTATTGAAAATATCAGCTGATATCGACGGATTAAATGTACTGGACGTTACGTCATAACGCAATATTACGAACAATGGAAGCAATAATTTTTCCTAATACAACTTCATATGTGTCATTCTTCCTATTACCAAACAAACCAAAAATGAACATTCGTGACAAATATTTTGATGTAAAAAAACCATAGCACTTGCCAACGACGTCCATTCAGGTCGATAACAACTGGATAACAATGTTAACTATGTGTAAAAATTTAAACTATTTCCCACAACCCGTGAACGAGTAAACTTCACGTGATAATGATACAAAATCCATGTCTACGCAAAATCGAAGCCCAGAAAAAGGATTTCGTTACGGAACAACGACATTGATATCGCTATTAATTTTTTTTCCTCGTAGTAAACTTAGAATTACACACTATTCAAAACCAATATAAAAATTCAAATCTAAAATTTTTCCAAAATTTAATTTAAAATTTCATAATAGTGAACTACAAAAAAACAGAAGCGTACTGCACTCTGACCGTAATCTTCAACGTATAAACAAAATTTCTCATTAATCTGGCAACGCACATTAAAACAGGATATAATAATTAATTTACAGAGTTAAATTCGAATACGACATCGACATTATAAAATATAAATATACAAATATAAAATGTAAAAATTTTTGTTCCGCCAGCAAATAATTGTCCGAGTTAACGAATTTAAATAAATAGCAACTAAAACAATAATCAGTCACCGTTACACAGTATTTCTTGTGGTAGGATTTAAAACTTTAAATAATAATTCAACGTGATTTGAAATATTGTAATCAACTCTTTCTTTACTTAAACAGTGCTTCCAAAAGGGAGCAGTGAAATACAGTAGCTAGAAACTTGCGGGCTAGAGACTTTAGAGACTTACGGGTTGCCGCGCTCGATCAACTCATTATTCTCTCATTGGCTATCACAAGATTAACTCAACAGTCATTGGAGTAAAATTAGTTTATACAGTAATTTTACACTTATTTTATAGTAATTAAACACCCAACACAATTAACGTTTCGCTTTTAAAAATAATTAATTTACAGATGCGAGAAAAATGGAAAATATTTAATTTAATAGTGAATATCAGAAAATTTCTAATCTTTGCTTTCTACAAGAAACAAAATATTCTTTTTAAATTCTCGATGTTTCAATTCAAGATCACTTAATTAACAAACAACTATCAGAAAATAAAACGAGCGGGTTTTTCGCGGGGAGAATATATTGGCGTACATACAGTACTACATTTAATTAATAAATTCAAATTGTGTCACGTACGCAATGACTACAAAAGCTTTTTCTGTTACTGTATTCATGGCAAAAATTAAGATTTACATTTACATTTTAATTTTCCCATGGTAAAACCCGCAGTAACGAAATAGATGCAATAATTTGCTTGGTACAATCTTATGCTAACGTTAAAATATTCAGTATTCAGGAACAACAATCTTTGAAAACGAGGGGAAAAAATTATAACTAGAATAAAAAGTAGTTGCATCAAAATAGAAAACAGTACCATGAACGTTACAGAAATCAGCCTTACAGAAATAATTAACGTTGACCAAATAACATGAAATGTTTATCGTCGAAAGAGAAAATTCGCAAAATTAATAAATTCGGTCAGAAATTCAACTGCGTGTAAATTTCATTACAGGCAAAGTCCAAAAATCTGGACTAAATTCGCAATACTAATTTTCGGAATTTCCGGATTCTCGGACGATTCTTTCAACATTCAAATTTAAGGGAGAAAACAAAAAAGAAAAAATGTTGGTAGTAGTAATAGTCCAAACATCCTGAGTCCGGATAGTCAGATTGTCCAGGTCTGGATTTTTGACGTTCCAGTACGTCGAGAAAAAATTCTATTTTTTCACAAATATTACCATCGGTACTGTAGGTTTTCACCAGCAGTTCTAATTGCAAATTAAAAGGTTGAGATGTACAGTGAAAATGTGAAACAAAATCTGTCGTTTTTAATACTCATTTCAACTGCGAATAAAAAACCAAACAAACCATGGTAATTGCTAACATCGCCGGTGCGCACCACGTCCACCAGAAATTACATCTTGTATAATTCTGAACGACTTAACAAAAAAATCACAAATTCACTGGATACAAATCTTCTTTGTCATCGGGAACATAAAAAAGATCATTAAAATCAATATCAAGACATTAAATATTATTATCTTTTAAATTCATTCATATTGCAGAACCTTCTTAGTAACCGTTACAAAATTGAGTACACATGTTCAAATTAATAAAACATAGTATAGCAATAATTAAAAATTCAAGCGACTTAAATTTCACAACTTTATAATGCAATTAAAAGTTTTCAATAACTGGTCAATTATGAATAATTTAATAACAGTACTGTGTAAAAATTACACTGCGTAATGCAGAAAAATTTTTCCTTAGCTACAATACATTGAAATAAATCTGCAAACAAGCAAAATTAATTATCACCTAAAACTCTCACATCAAGTGAATTCACGGTTACAGAACTCATGGAACTTTCAGTGTATGGTTACTCAAGATCAGTGATACAGACGGATTAAATCTACGTTCCGTCGTAACGCAATACTAAGAACAATGAAGGTAATAATTTTTCCTAATACAACTTCATGTCATTCTTCCTATTACCAAACAAACCAAATATGAACATCCGTGACAAATTTGGTGTGAAAAAACCATAGCACTTGCCAACGACGTCCATTCAGGTCGGTAACAACTGGATAGCAACATTAACTTTGAAAAAATATAAACTATTTAGCACAACCCGTGAACAAGTAATTCATGTGAACAAGTAAACTTCACGTGATTATGATACAAAATCCATGTCTACGGAAAATCGAAGCCCAGAAAATATGGAACAAGTACATTGATATCGCTATTAGTAAACTTAAAATTACACAGTATTCAAAACCAATATAAAAATTCAAATCAAAATTTCTTCCAAAATTTGGTATAAAATTTCATAATAGTGAACTACAAAAAACAGAAGCATATTATTATGCACTCTGACCGCAAACTTCAACGTATGAACAAAATTTTTCATTAATCAGGCAACGTACATTAAAACAAAATTTAATAATTAATTTACACAGTTAAATTCGAACGCGACAGTGACATTTGCTCGCTTCTAAACAAGAAACCTAAAAGCTCAACCCACGGAGTAGTTTTTATTATATTAAAATATCGATATAAAATATTCTTGTAAACCTTTTTTGCCAAATAAAACGAGTTAAATTGCATGCTGCATTTATACAGCAGCATAAAGGAAGTTTTCAAGACGAATAAACGACTGTTTTTTCACAACTATACTCGCTCACAAAGTTTTACGTTTGTCTTACAACCGTCACATAGTATAACTTAATTTACAATGGAAATATAAATTTAAATCTTTCGTTTCCATGTGAACTACGAATGGATCAAAAATTAACCAACTGTTGCATTCGACAATGCACTTTTGAATACATCAGCAAGTTGCAGAAAGTTACTAAATAATTCAGAAAATTGTACAAAATTATACGACTGAAGTACAAATAACGTCACTTCTTCAATAATTGAGCTGCAACCACGTTAAACAACGTCATTGATTAAGAAAATTTTCTACTTATTTCCCATTGTCATTTTGAATATAAGCGCAATTTCGCCGTTTCCAGAAAAGTCTTCAGTTGAGAAAAATTCATAGCTAAAATTAACTAATAATATAACAGCCCGCATTTAGACCGTCTTAAGCAAATTATTTACTCCCACTCATAGCTAATAATTGTCCACTCTCATAACAACATTACGGTAGTTTGTCGACGCCCAAACATTGATGTCGTCACGTACGAGATATGAATGTACCGACACGTCATATATACTAAATAACATTCTCAATGCTAAATAAAACATGAGTTTTCATGTTGTTTAGATTCTCTCTTGGGTATAACGACTAAAATACTAATGCAATCATTGTGAAGTGAAACACACTCACAGCATATATAATTATCTTGTTTTGGAGAAAATTTAATCCACGCAAATATAACGACGACAAATAACAAATGTTCCGCACAAACCAGTAATACGTACAATTTTAGCTTAAAAAGACCGAGTCAATGATAAAAACGAGCGTGGATTTCGCGTGATAAACTGGTATGACATGTAATACAAAATTCCAACAATTGCAAATAGTAATAGTGACGGTAATAACAACTAGTCAATAATTCAATAGCTAAGCTAGCCAAATACCAAATCAAATCCATTCGTAATTCATAATTACCGTGAAGATGTTTGACTAACAACAAGATGAAAAACTACGAGAAAATTCTTGCTTATTAATCATCAATTAAATTAAATTTCGAGAAGTACAGATATGTACTTACTTTAACACATAATGAACTTGCAAGTCAAAACAATAAAAAGATTCAAACTTACCCAAAACTCGCGGGAGTAATGATATTTGTGGTACTTCATCATTAGAGTTAATTTTATCAGGCATACAATCTCACCAATAAATTCATCTGTAAAAGTCCCAGTATATGAAAAAAATTTTTTGTAGGAGGATGTTACAATTGGTAAAAAAATTGACAATTAGTTTTCAAAATAGTCACATTGTAAAAAAAAATAACTGGTCAATGCATTATTACTACGAAATTATATAATTTTAATCATTACAACGAACACTGATTCCGAAATTCACTACAAAGACAAATTTTCTATCCAAAAAATTAAGAAATTTTGTCTAATCCGAATTTTGTCTAATCTATAAATTTCCGTACAATGTAATAGTAGCAAAAGTTACAAAAATAATTCAAAGAAAACGACGAGAAAACGACGAGATTGCTAAAACACAAGCAACAATTTTGTTACTGTTGATGTAATAAAGACAATTCAGTGACCGCTAATCAACAAGTACAACGTGGCTTTCAAGTAAATTTGAGAATTTTGGAGTCAGAGTTTCTCAATTCTATCCGTTTAAACACCCGAATATACAGCAAGCGAGATTCAGAATTATTTACACCATACCGTACGATATCACAGAAATTTAACATGTAACAAATATTTCAATTGCAATAAATTTTTTCGGTTAGCGAAATGCTATTTACTGTCTATCATCATCCACGGTTTTATAAAAGCATACACATGAATTACACACAATAGCAGGATTCTAGAGTTATCTAACATCGTCAGTAAATATCTCAATTAACAATCATAGTCGTAGTTATGATGGATAATTGCAATATTCTGTTACCCTAACACTGTATTTCTTGTGTCTTCGTGACAACATCGCAAAAGTAAAGAATTTTTCAAGGATTTAATTAATGAAATTCGTAAACTTAATTAGTCTCGACGAAGAAACCATTATAACAGTCTTGTATTGGAATTGACAATAATTCAAATGTTGCCCATCGTTGTCAAGACGAATACCGTAATTGCGCGGTAATCAACCTAATCTAAGTTACGGAAGTCTTTTTCACGAATCAATAAAAGTTGACCTGACACACCAGATCATTCCTGAAATAACGCCAACATTATTTTACGAAATGACTTGGTGGAAATATATCACTGCATTACTTCTCTGAAAATTCTCACGAAACGCAACTGTTCTTATTGAAATTCCCGCAAATTAAAGTAGTCTGAACGGGTTGTTGGAGGATCCAAACTCGGGTTCAATAGAAACGCAGTATACAAAATTGTCTTTTCCATGTGGAAAGTCAATACAGTAAATGAATATCGTAACAGCCGTAACCAATCTCAGTAAAGAAATTAACTTAGATCTTTCTCACGAAACAATAAAAGTTGACACCACAAATCAGATCATTCCCGAAATAATGCCAACATTATATTAAGAAATGACTTAGTAGAAATGTCACTGCACTGCTTCTCCAAATTTCCAACAAATTGTCAAATACATTTATTTATTCCCAAACCCCAGATTGCGAGTCGCGAAACAGATTTGAGTTGCGAACAAAATCCCCATGGAAAATAAATAAATGTAGCAGACCGTAGCTTACATTGCAATTGAATATTGGGAACAAATCATACGCGTCCACGGGATTAGCCGATGTGAAATGCAACCACATTATTTTTTTATTTAAAACTTTTACAATTTGTAATGCTGGTTGCATATACAGTATAAAAACTATTTATAAATAGGTACAGGCAATGTAAACACGTGCATGTTGAATGGCCTATCGTCTATTTTAATTAGAAAACCTGTCATCGTTGTACAATAATGTAGTTCGTGGTAGAGTACTGTTCACTGAATAATGCTCTCAAAATAACGCCACTGTTACGGTATTGTTCATTGAGCAAAATGTAAGAACAATAAAATAAGTACAGTAGTCCGGACATAACCGACGGGAATAAAATATGAAAACCAAGGATATCCACACAAAGTTAACCAAAAGTTGAAATTATTCGTAAAATCATCAACATATTGCTAGCTCTAAAATTTTGAAGTTATCAATTACAATTGTTTTGTCCAAAATCTTAAAGCATGTATCAACGGACCTCATAATTTGATGACAAAAGGTACAAAGACAAGTGTCGCTTGATAATCATCAATTAAATGAAATTCCGAGAAAAATAGGCATTGGTTTTAACGCACAAAGAATTTGCGTGTCAAAATTACGATAAACAGATTCAAACTATACAATACTTGTTCACAATCACCACTAAGAAATATTTCCAGTCTTCAGATTTTCTTCTCTGATGAAAGTGTATTTTGTATTCCTATGTAAACAACTCAGTACGTGTAAAATTAACCACCTTGCTATACTGGTGCGATCAGCAGACGGGATTTAACGCGAATAAAAGCAACAGTAACATTTAAACAAAGTGCTGCAGTGACTAATGCAAAAAATTAAACCTCAGAAAAAAGTAAAATGTTCAAAAATTATAACAGTGTCTTGTATAGGAATTGACAATAATTCAAATGTTGCCAAGACGAATACCGTCCCTACCGTAACTGCGGTAATCAATCTAAGTTAAGGACAAGTTAATTCCTTTACACGAATCAATAAAAAGTTGACCTTATACACCAGATCATTCCCGAAATAACGCCAACATTATTTTAAGAAATGACTTGGTGGAAATGTAACTGCATTGCTTCACAAAATAACCACCAAATTGTCAACTGCATATATTTATTTCCAAACCTCAATGCAAATTTAACTCCGGATCGCGACACTATTTTTAAATGTTTAAAAAATATCATTTTAAAACTATTACCACATTTAAAAATAATTATCGACGTGTAATAAACATGTCCGTCACACGAGACAACAGCAGAAGAATTGCATTACCAAGATTACAGATTAAACATTAGATATGGATTGACGTAAAACTTATTCACGGAATGTCACTCAAAATTAAAATCACGCGTTTATTTTCGTGTATTTCACAACGTGTTACCCGAGCAGAACTCAATAACTTAACATCACGTAAAACGTTAACATCGTTCCAAGAGACAGTAAATATTTAGTAATAGTCAACATCAAACCATATCAAACTCCAAAATATTACCGGTAATATTAAAAATTAAGGATAACAATTACAAAAATATGGTAACTTAATCAAATGAACTATGAGAGTAATGAGATTTAATCGTCGCTCAAACAACTAGATCGGCAGGCGATAAAAACTCAAAACAAATTATCACTAATAACTAATAATGTGTAATTTTACGACAAGGAAAATTATTTCTTAATTCTGAAATAAAAATTAAAGCCATAAGGTGATCAAATTTAGGGTCAATAAAAATATAGCATAATGCCATAATTGTACAAAATTTTCGTATTCGTCTTGTGGAAAATAAATATATATATACTCCATAGTAAATAACCAATAAACTACAGTAACATTCTACTATTGCACCGTCGCTTAAGTCAGTGAATTGTAGAATGGAATCAAAAAATTAAATATCCGTCCAACTCTAACTACTAAATGGTACGGGTATGCTTTTATAATATTTGAAACTTTCATGACTTATAATGTATATATATATTCGTACCTCGAGTTACGACAACCCGCAGTTACGAAAGCGCCCAACAAGGAAAAAATTTTCATATTACATTTAAATTTCAAAGGAATTTTAACTGACAACCGTATTTAAATACGCTGTATACAGTAGTTGTCTAGCAACCACAGATTAAATGACCCAGCAGTGGGGTGGGTGATTACATGAAAGCACCAGTGTTGCCTCTACCGGGTAAAATCGCACCTAGCGATGGGACACAGATTGTGAGTTACGAACAAAATCCCCTTGGAAAATAAATAAATAGTGAACCGTCGCTTACATTACAATTGAGTAATGGGATCAAAAATGTACATCTATCTACGGTATTAGCCGATGTGAAATGCAATCACATTTTTTTTGTACATTTAAAACATGTACAATTTGTAATTCTGGTTACATATACAGTATAAAATTATTTATAAATGGATACAGGCAATGTAAACACGTGCATGTTGAATGGCCTAACGTCTATTTAAATTAGGAAACCTGACATCGTTATTACTTCGGTCAAAGTTACGGTGTAAAATACTACAGTTGTGATGAGTACTGTTCACCGAATAAAGCTCTCATAATAACGCGTTGTACATTGAGCACACAATTGATACACAAGTTGATGGTAAAAGGTAAAAAGACAAGTGTTGCTTAATAATCATCAAATAAACGAAATTCCGAGAAAAATAGGCACTCGTTTTGGCACAAAAAGAACTCGCGTGTCAAAATTACGATAAACAGATTCAAACTATACAATACTTTTTCACAATCATCAGTAAGAAATATTTCTAGATACCAGTTTTTTTTTCTGATGAAAGTGTATTTTGTATTCCTGCGAAAACAACCTCCATAAATATAAAATTTACCACCTCGCTATACCACAAAAGCAGAGGACGGGATTTAATGCGAATAAAAGCAATAATAACATTGAAATATAAAGTGCTGCAGTGACTATTGCAAAAATTAAACCTCTTGAAAAATTAAAATATTTAAGCTTCTAAATGTTACAACTTTACAATTCATTCAACAACGTGTCAATTACGAATAACTTACTGCACGGTACAATGTACAAATTACATTTTATAATGCGAGAAAATTATTCTTAAGCGGCAATATGTTGAAATGAATCTACAAAAGAACAATTACAGAAAACGCTATAAATACTGAAATTGTTGGAAATTCTAAACTACGGAGAATGAACACTGATTCTCAAATTCACTTGTTTTAGTGCATCAACTAAACAAATTGCATCTGATTAATCAACCATTTTCGCGTGCGATAAGTCGATGACAAATGCTTGTTTTTCACATCACAACACGTTGACAATATTCGTCAGTACTGCTATTAATTGTTTTCCTCACAGTACTTTAAAGTAAAGTATAGCTTAAAATTAAACAGAATTTAAAAGCGAATAAAAAAATTCGAGAACGGTTTAAGTGCTTACGAAATTTGATTTTAAATCAAGGTTAAATTACAACGAATAAATCGCCTTTTTCACAAATAATACCCGTTATGGATTGAAGCTACAGCTATTGAAAATCGTCGTAATGATAAAATAGAACTTCATTTACAACAAGGGAATAATTTTTCCACCATAAAAATTAAGAAATTTTGTCTTGTCTGTAACCTATAAATTTCCCTATGTTAATATCAGCCAAAAAATGCGAAAAAAATTGTGGAACTACATTGATAACGCTATTAATTTTTTTTCCTCGTAGTAAACTTAAAATTACACAGTGTTCAAAACCAATATAAAAATTCAAATCCAAAATTTTTCCAAAATTTAGTATAAAATTTCATGTTAGTGAACTACAAAAAAATAGAAGCATATCATTATGCACTCTGACCGTAATCTTCAACGTACAAACAAAATTTTTCATTAATCAGGCAACGTACATTAAAACAAAATACAGTATCATAATTAATTTACACAGTTAAATTCGAATGCGATATCGACATTTGCTCGCTTCTAAACACGCAATAAAGCAGCTCACGCACGAATGTAATTTTTATTGTATTAAAATATCGATATAAACTATTCTTGTAAACCTTTTGTGCCAAAATAAAACGAGTTAAATTGCACGCTGCATTTATACAGTAGCGTAAAGCAAATTTTCAAGAGTTAAAATGCTTCCGTAATAAGATTTAAAATCACGTTAGAATATTAGATGACGAATAAATGACTGTTTTTCACAACTATCATAGATACTTGCCCAACAAAATTTTATGGTTGTTGACGACCGTCACATAGTATAACTTAATTTACAATGGAAATATAAATTTGAATCTTTCGTTTCCACGTAACTACGAATAGATCAAAAATTAACCAACCCCTAAATTCGACATAGCACTTTGAATGCATCATCAGGTTGCAGAAAGTTACTACACAATTCAGAGAATTACCGGATACAAAATTATAGGACTGAAGTACAACTATCGCCATTGTTTCAATAAACAAGCTGCAACCACATTAAACATTCTCATTGAAACAAGTAAATTTGTTTCAATGAGGATGTTTAATGTATATTGGCATTTCAACTACTACAAAGAAGTCAGGAATAAGAATAGGAAATAAAGTTTAACGTTATACGTCAAGATAAGCCCAGTGAAATACGGTATATAAACGAATTTGAAATCAACAGAATATTTAGTTTATATTAAGACAATTTCCTACGTTTCCCCCCATTGTCATTTTGAATATAATCACAGTTTCGCCGTTTCCAGAAAAATCTTCAGTTGAGAAAAATTCACAGCAAAAATTAATTAATAATATAATAGCCCGCATGTAGACCGTCAAACACAACAAAATCAAGGTAGCTTGTCGACGCCCCAACATTGAAGTCGTCACGTATGAGATATGAATGTACCGGTAGATAAAATTAAACCCCATTAAGCAAATTTTAAAAACGGATGTTTGGGGAAGATAAAAATATAGCACAATTGTACAGAATTTTCGTTTTCTTGTGGAAAGTAAATAAATATACTCCTCAGTAAATAACCAATAAACCACAGTAACATTCTACATTGCACCGTCGCTTAAGTCAGTGAATTGTAGAATGGAATCAAAAAATTAAATATCCATCCAACTATTACTACGGAATGGTACGGGCATGTTTTTATAATACTGTAATTTAATCATTACACTAAGCACTGATTATCAAATTCACTTCTTGTTTTAGTACATGAACTAAACGAATTGCATCAGGTTACGTCATCAATTTTCGCGTGCATGACAAATGCGGCCAGCTTTCCGCATAGGGGACCAAACTTGCCCTTTACAGGGCGGGTATACTTTATCATGCTGAGTCGAATGGTGCAAATCCCAATGTCGTACGACTTACAGGGAAAAAGTTACAAGCAATTGAAAAATAGAAAAATATTGACAGTTCAAACAAGGTTAGCAGAGATTAAAGATTAAGGATTAGAGGTCGGTATGCGCGTCCTCCATTTTTGTTTACAATTGTAAATCGAAATTATTTTTTTATTTTTACCAAGTAAAAAATCTACCCAAAAACTTAAAAATTATTTTTTTATTTTAAACTAATGAAATCTACCGAAAAACTTAAAAATTATTTTTTTATTTTTACCAAAAGAAATCTACCAAAAAACTTAAAAATTATTTTTTTTATTTTTAACAAATGAAATCTACCAAAAAACTTAAAAATTATTTTTTTTATTTTTAACAAATGAAATCTACCGAAAAACTTAAAAATTATTTTTTTATTTTTAACCAATGAAATCTACCAAAGTAACCAAAAAAAAAATTTGTAAAACCAAATAAAACAAAAAAGTCTAACTACCCAAAAAATTAACAAGTAAAAAAAAATTTTTATTTAGCATCATTTACATATTTTTAATCATCGGTAATAGCATTAAGTGTGAGTCCAGGAAATGATTGTTTTACATCACTAAGGAAACGCTGAAATTTGCCGCTACTTGTTGGTATGCGATTTAAGACATTAAAAAAATAAACAAACGAATCTAAGTAGCTTACAATGTGCTCAATTCGTTCTCCGTCGACAAAAAGACTTCTAGCACATTTTACATGCTTTCTAATGTCTATCCACAGGCGCTCAATATGGTTGGTTGTAATTCGAACTGTGAGTTGTTGTCCAGCAGAGTTTATCCACATCTCTGTACGCGCAAATTCTATCGAGTGATTAATTGTAAAATGCTTGGCCATATCACAACCAAATCCAGTTTGTGGATCATGTGGAGTGTCAATACCAATGTAGCCACCCCAACAATCAGTGTGAACAATTGATTGCGAATTGACCCGGCGACGAAGAACTTCGTGTATACTTGTTTTATCTCTGACTGTTATTTTTTCAACAAATATTTCATTTGTTTCACGACATTTTCCTCCAATTACTCATACGGATGAAGGGTTTGGATGACCGCGATGATATTTTGGCGTATAAAAGTGGCATTCGTCAATTTCAACCGTGTGTCCAGGCCCTCCAATTTTGGTATGATGATTTACACTGTCAGACGCAACTTGACGGCAATACGAAAACCAATCTATGGCTGTCTCGGAACTTATACGTAACTGGTCAATCAGTTTATGCATTGGCAATTGCATTGTCCACCAATATGACAGACAAAATATTTTTCGTAACGGCATTTTAGACTTATGGAACCATGAAGAAGTTCCTGGATTCCAAGATTTCCCACAACCATCGTACATCAATCGGCCATTACGACGTCTTTTTCGTCCAGTGCATCGAAGTCGCCATCCAGCATTATAAGAGTCTTTAACAGAAGGTTTTAATTTCTTTCCACACCCTGCAGTTGGGCAGTCAACGTTGTTAAATGTATCAATCGACGGTAATAAGCCAAATTTTGTTGCAAATTCCCGGCAGACTTCATCTGATGAGAATTTTGTTTCCACGTTAAAAAGCGAAATATCTTCGAGGAAATTGTCGACGTATTGCTGATCCATTTTTCGAATGCTCACTGAATAATTTATCCCCAGTACACGTGCCTTTTATACAGACGATATCTTACTTTAGCCCCTCGTGTGATGGAAAACGTAGCCCCCGACATTATCATGTGGTAATCTAGATTACCATCGTTCTAAATCAAAAGTGAAATTTGACAATTGGGTGGAAAAATCAAGCAATTTTAGCGTTGACCACTCTTTTATGGTCAAACCTACCATTTAACTAATTTTGATATTTGTTTTGTGCATTCTCACCAAAAGTTTATAACGCAAGAATACCGTTATTTTTCGGGTAAATACGCATATTTTTACCAAGAACATATTGTTTATTTAGAGCATTTTGCTTAACATATATCAATTAGAACGTTCTAGCACTCTCACTACAGGTACAAATCTAATTTTAATGAAAATTTCTGCATTTCGAAACAAAATAAACATTAAACAGAGAATTTGTTGTTAAAATAACAAAGATAAATTTATATGTTTCATAGTTAAACGTGGATTAATATAATTAGGTTACAATGCAACAATTTTGTAGTTAGTTGCACGAATTTGGAAATTTATTATGTTCGAAAAAGGTCTGTAAAATTAGAAAATAAAAAAAAAATCGTTTCAAACACAAGCGCGCTATGACGTAACGGACCGGCCTCTGATTGGCTTGATTGACATGGCTGATCTCCATGGTTACGCGACGAGTCAGCGATAACGAAAACGAACATTTACAAGATAAAACGCAAAGAAACACAAAAATACGAATCAAAAGGTGTTCTAACTGCGCACAAAAAATTATTAATAAAAACAGCAGCACACGATTTTCTTTTATTTTATTTGCTCAGATTATTTTTTTATTTCGTGTCTAATGTTTAAGAATGTGGCTGATTATTTTTGTGTGCTCTCAAGCATAATTACAGACAGTACGATTAAATAAATTTCTTTTGGTAAAAATAAAAAAATAATTTTTAAGTTTTTTGGTAGATTTCTTCTGGTAAAAATAAAAAAATAATTTTTAAGTTTTTCGGTAGATTTCATTGGTTTAAAATAAAAAAATAATTTTTAAGTTTTTTGGTAGATTTCTTTTGGTAAAAATAAAAAAAATAATTTTTAAGTTTTTCGGTAGATTTCTTTTGGTAAAAATAAAAAAATAATTTTTAAGTTTTTCGGTAGATTTCATTGGTTTAAAATAAAAAAATAATTTTTAAGTTTTTTGGTAGA
>JAQIWS010000972.1:0-14208 GCA_034696085.1 Stigmatogaster subterranea | reverse complement strand
TCAAGAGTCATCATCCTAAACACTATCGTAAAACGAGTTTGTACAAATTGCAACCGGCCAAAACCATTATCGAACAATTGATTTTTAATAAATTTCAGTAATCTTTCAAAACATCGAACACTCAACACTTACAATAGTCAAATATTAGAATACGGTAACAAAGTAAACGTCAAAATATAAAATTACTCACGAAATATCTCTTTATGATAATAGTGGTTGCAATAAAATTATTTTTTTGTGGCAACGAGACTTCGAGATCCATAGACATATGAAATTTGTATTACAAATTTTATAAATGTACAATTGATTTAAATTCGTGAGATTTTAAAGAAACATCGTACGGCAATAATAGTAACAATACTCCTAATAAAAAAATTGTCACTGAAGTGATACAAAAATAATTTTAAACATTAAACTTGACTGAAAATTTTCATGATTCAAGTGAATTTAATTTGTTAAATCTTTGAGCAGGGTAATTTACCTCAAAGCTAAAGGATGATGTGAAATTAATAATTCTACTTTCACGAAAATTTTGTCTCTGAACAAACTGGTTCTAGAAATTTTCACGCTAACAACGGTTGCAATTTTCAACAAAACTCAACAGCGTTAATAAAAACTTACAACGCTACTTTTTGTCAACTTCAGTAGTGAAAATATTTTGAAATCAAACTTGCTCAGAATAATTTGCATAACTTCTACAACTGAATTTTACATCTGCAATTTAATTGTCAAATTTGACACAGTACAAACTATTCCGGTAAGTTTGTATCAAATTTATGTAAAATTCAGCAAAGAAACAAAATTCACATGACTATGTAATATCTTGGTACCTGTAGTTGAAAACTTGACATTTTTACATAAGTGCATAGACAAACCACGGTTACAAATTTCCATTAATTATAACTAGAAAATTCGACAAAAGTGTGATGTCCTACAACGAGCAAAATCTTAATACAGCGTGCTTGCAATGAACAAAAATTTAACTACCCCAGTTTTAATTTACATACAACCCTCAGGCCATTTCGTAGGACGGGACAAAGTACTAAAATACAAATTTTACATTAAAAAAATTTCCAAACCAAATTAAAACTTTTGCTCTGTAAACTTTTCATCTATAATTGAACAAAACTTAGATTAGCAAAGCATAAACTATTCCAGTAAGTTTGTGTCAAATTTGTGTAAAATTCGGCAAAGAATCAAAATTTACGTAACTACGAAAATATATTAAAACTTGTTGAAAATTTTCATTTTAACATATTTCATTTTCCAAATTTACAACTAAATCTCCTGCAAATACTATTTAAATGTAATTCACGGATAAAACTTCACCATTTATACGTTTTTCGTAATTTAACTGCAAAACTGAGTGCTGTTAGAAAACATGCACAATGGTAAATTATCACGATTTTAACACAAATTAGTTTCCTTCTGATATTACTCTTGAAAATTAACAGTGAAATAAAAAAAATTTATTACCGGAAATTTTCGTAGCTCACATCATAAACGCAATCGATTTCAACAACTTTAGTTATACCATACATTTAGTGATTTCTGTAAAAAAATTTTGACAACACTAAATAAACATCAGAGTTAATTTTTCCGTGTGTACTGTAAAGTGGATATCACGACGCGTAATAACGATGCCCCAAAAAATTGTAATTAAAAATCAACATTGTATAAGTACACCATTCGAGTAAAACTCGCAATTTGATTTTGCGTATTTTCACACTGAACAAAACCAAATTTTAAAAATCTCAAATTTAGACACTTTTGTCGTAAATTCCTTTACATTCACAAAAATAATAGTTTGTCCTACGAGAACTGCTTATTTGAAGAGCACAAAGTTCGAAATAAAGTGAACGGACAATCTGCCAAACAACCAATCTTCCCATTGTAAGCACAATATAGAGAATTTTTCGATTTTTCAAAAACTTTATAAAATAATTTCCAATCTTCTGTATCTTCATAATTTACATACCAAACATTTCGCAGTAAATTTTTAAATAAACCATTCGTACACTAACTGAACAAACTTAAAAAAACAGGTCACCCAAGTTTGTTCTGATGGTTGGTTGATCAGTTTTTAAGTTTGTAAATTACAGCAACATAAGCAACGACAATATTACATGAACAGTTTAAATGTACAAAACAGTCTACAAATACAAATTGCAGTGAAAGAAAAAAATAAATATTTACTTTATTGTTCAATCACAGGAACAAGTAACGCTTTACCGAAAAATTTCTAAAACGGATGCTTACATCATTACATCAATTTGACAAAATCTTCTTTGTAGTTCGCCAATGGAAATTGAAACTTGTTACTTGTGTTCAGCTGCCTCAAATATTTGAACCAATTACCAGGACGTATAAATTTTAAAATTACTACAAAACTACGAAAATAGATCTTTCACAAACTCTTCAAATTAACACAAATATTTCAAATTTTTAAGATTAAAACAAATTATTTCAGTACAACTGTACAATATTTCAACTATTTACCCTTAAATTCGATACTGTATTTCAATAAATCTCTAGATTTCGAAATGTGAAAATTTATTCAAATTTCCAAAATTGTATATTTGAAACAATATTTTCACAGCGATAATCAGGAATATATCGACTAAAAATCATTAAAATTTAACGAAATTTTTTTAACCCATTTTTCGAATTTAATACTATGTAAAAAGTTTACATCGAATTAAACTCGGAAAAAAGGTTAAGCATTAACTGTGAGCGGTAATTAAAATTGACCACTAACAACGATATGTGAAAAATAAACTATTTAACAAATGTTTACACTAAAGTTAACAGATTTCAACAATTACCATTGATATATAGACTATAAATCTATTTATGGATTTATTACACAGCTTCGTGTTACATTAAGTAATTACGTAGAATATTTTGTACGGAGTAATTTAAAAAAAAATTAATAACCCATATAAGCTCAAATTTCACGGGCATAAAGTTCGAAACAAAACACGGCAAAACGAATTACCATCAGATGATTGGTTTACGGTTTTTACATTAAAAACATTTCTTTCAGCTTTTTGTACAATAGGCTTTTGTTCAGTGATTAAGCACGTATGAACAACGAAGACCGCTGTAGCACTACATACAAGTAAAATAAATTAAAAGCAAGTTAGTGAGAATTTTAGTAGGACATAGCGTTATTTTTTAGCATTAAAACTTTAATGTTTTACTGTCGCACTCGCGTGTTAAAGAAATTAACACGTCTACTCTAAAATCCATCAATAAATTTAGACTAAAATTTGTAAGCAAGTTTCGATTTTACGTCCGTTGACATTTTATCTCTCAATACATTCACAACTTTTAACATTTAAATTTCATCATCTCAACTGTTTTGCCTAACTCGTATTATTCCTTTTTAATATAAATAAGCCCACAATAGAGCCCACATTTAACACGTAACAAGCGGGGTCTCGTTAAATCGGAGCTCCACTGTATTCAGAATTCTTATCCATATCAATTACATAAAATAATCAACATTTTAATTATTCGAATAAAGTCAATCTTTAATATTACAGTACCGGTACATTAATTTGCAAATTGACTGTTTCATTCAGTGCTATTCTCATCCTCCAATTAAATCGGAATTTATGCACCGAATTTAACAAAAGCTGCAATATTACTCACGCATCAAAAAACATTACCCAGGTTACTCTTACTATCCACGGGCTTTACAGGGAAAAGGAAAGACGACGAAACTGCCTCGCGAGTTCTGAAATAAATTTTTCATAAGTAACAGACGAAAGTATCAAATTGATTTCAGTGAAAAAAGTGATAACAACCTGTGTACTGTATTTTAGTCAAATCACTTTGAAATTTGTTTTTCCCTTCCCAGGATTCAACCGAAATACAACGGTAGTGAAGATACATACCACAAACGCTTCATATTCAGTATTGACACACATTTAATGTTAATATTGAATATTCGTTTTCACTTATTAAGAATTAACAAATAATGATGGAATCCTTTGAGTAGGTGTTTAAGTTTGGCTTTAAAAAAATTCATTTAAATATTAATTGCTTGAATTATACAGTAGTATGCTAACTACAAATTTAACGATCATGTGAACAACATATAAGCATTGGTTACAAAAGATGACCGAATATAACAGATGTTTGCATTAATTGCCAGCAAAATCCAACCGAAACATGCAAAATTAATCTATAAATAATAATTCCTCAATACAGTATTATCACGAAGATTTTATAGGTTCATATGCAAAATTACCTCGTTACAAAAATTTCACTACAGAATTCGTCAAATAAAGCTTTAAGCAGACTAATGACACTTATTCAGGAAGATTAGAGATTTATCAATTGACGAGTTGCTATTGCACGTTTTTGCACTCTACGATTGTCAAACCCACAAAATGCTAAAAAGAATAAATTTTCAGTTTCCATTTAACTTACTTAAACCAAGTTTTTTACTTTAACAAAAATTTTAACAATTAACATTGAATATGTAACAACGTTAATGTTTTAATCGTACGGTTGTGGTATTACTAAACTTCTACATTTGCTCAATAATTGCCATCACTTTTACTGTCCACCATTTTGAATAAAAAACTAGACGTATCACCTGATAATTGTCATTGAACCCCTAGGGATTCGCGCACTCCTTTGAGAACCATTGACTTATTACAAATGCAAAGTTATAATTAATCCCAAACTTAAATTGACATAAAAGTAATTTTAACTGCCACCACAATAAAAACTAGTACATTCTTCTTTTACAATACTCACGTATTTTATTAGAGTACCTGTAAAACGGAATAAACTAATTTTGTTACAGTTTAAAGGTAAATCCAAAATTACACCAAGCAAATAAAATTTGTAAATTATTTTACAGAGTAACAGAAAATAAAAAAAAAAACGGAAGTAACGCAATTGCACTCGCGCAGTAAAAAATTGTGGTTTGCTATAAAAAATTAAACCACGTATTTTTCTGTATAATTCAATATAATAACCACCAATTGCCTGAAAACAACAATATAATAAAATAAAATTCAGCTAGACACAGCTACAAAATCGTGTTGTAAAAACTTGAACCACAGAACCATATTTAATGTTTACTAATTTATTCAATGAAAACTATAATTTGACGATAAAATTACAGTAGGAATAAATGAGAGCGAAATTGAGGGTAGTAGTAGTAGAAGTAGTAATGGAATTTTAACGTCGCCCAAGCATCGAGGTCTAAGACGCCAAATTGAGGGACGGATTGTAACTACTGTAAATGTTCCAAATATAAACTTGTCAATTTTAAAATTAAAGTAGTAAGAAAATACTCCGTGTAACTTTCGATGTGTATTTTGTATAAAATGTATAAAATATACAAAATTAGCAACATCTTCATTGCAGCTAATAAAATACTAGTTATAATGCAAATATAAAAAATTCAATCTCGTTTAGCATTAAATTACGGTGCGTAGCAAAGCACGGTTGATTTCACTGAAACCAAATTGAAAACCTGTTTCCAAGTTTCCATTAGTAAATTTTGCAAAATTTGTAAAATAAATTTAACAGTTGCAAATTTTTACAAAATTTGATAACGTAAAGTACGTAGGAAGATTTTATAATTCACTTAATATAAAAATTACAAACTTATAAACAAATTTTTCAAGTGTAATAAATATTTTGTGTCTAACCATTATCAGAATTTATCCGTAAATTTAAGACAATTATCGTCGTTTGTTCAGATCACGTTGCAAGTAATTGAAAATAATTGCCATGAAAATCCAATTTAAACGTACAGTATAAACAGTAAATAAAAATTCAATAAAAATTCCTAAAATTTTTCACATAAATAAAAAATGGAAACGGTGTCACACTCGCGAATATTACGTGTAAATCTAGTTTTATTCTCAAGAAATAAGGAATCTTAAACAAATATTTATGGTAAAAACCAGTACAGTATTCATATCCAAGTATTATTAAAATTAAAATAAATACTCCAAATTGCCAACATAATGGAAAATTTTAAATTGCCATTAAATTTTGCTGCGAGAAAGCATTTTAATTCAATTTTAACTACCAATAAATTGATTTAAACAATTTTAAAAATAAATTGATATGCGTCCATAAATTTAAGAGACCAATAAATTAAATTGTTACAAATTCAAATTTTCAAAACAAGTTTGGTAACAAATACTATCAAATTTCTCTTGTTCAAGATGAATAATCAGTTATTGAAGTTTACTGTCACTTCCAAGGGAGTGGATGTTTATAAAAAAATATCTTGCGCACGACCATGAGCAAGTACAGGTTTCAATTATAAAGAATTGTCAATTTTAAAATTACAGACATAAACTACATTGTATAAGTTTATCAATATTTAATTCACATATATAGAACAATTAGTTAAATTTTTACACAATCCGTTAATTAGTTCACCGCATACTAGAGATTTAATTAACCGAATATTTCAGGAGCAACAAGTTTTCAGAACCAGCGGTTAACAGGTAACAACAGTTAACAATTTACAGTACCGGTAGATATTGCCAGGATTTAAATAACATACCAAACTACCAAACTACCAAACTACTTAGTTGCGAAATTTCATTGTAGAATTTGAGTACGGAGTAATAAATATCTTATCTTTATCCGCAAATTAGTAGGGAAATTAACTTCTTGCAATCTTTTATCATTCGTGTGGTCGCTGCCGAGTCAAATTTCCGTAACATCACAATTTTCAAAACCCTTCGAAAACGGCATGGCAAATGTGCAATTGCTAAACATATAAATATACCCAGGGGATAAATACCGAACTTCCAATTTTCAAAACATTCAGTTTTTCATATTGATACACTTGTTTAAGAGTAAACAAAATAAAAGTAAGCAATTTATACTAAGTTTCAACGACTTAGTAAAGAATGTGGATTAAATAATTTTAAGCATCAAATTGAATTGAAAATTTCAAAGTTATTGTAAATTTGTACTTTATTTCACCCATTTCTCAAACTACAAGTTATGGATGTTTTAAAGTTATTAATTTTACTTCCGTAAATATTTACTACGTGTATAAATTTAATGTAAAAAATTAACATAAAATTCATGAGACAATTAATTATTCCGTCGATTCTACTAATTAAGCCCAATCTTGAACAACAAAAGCAATTAGAGATTTTAATTGCAATTAGCTCCGCTTGTAAGCGCAAGTTTCAACGGGTAATTCAAGCATAAACTTGTCAATTTTTAAAGTCAATACGAAAATAAATCCTTTAAATTGTATTTTTACACAAAGTTGGCAAAATTAACAAAGTAGATACTAGTAACACAAAAAAAATTAAATAGATTTTTTGTTTTTTGATTCTAAAAAATATTTCATCTCGCCATTAAGGCAGTTCCAGTGATGCCAGACCAAGTGCGAATCACGTTAAGATTTTTAGCCTTTCGAGAACAGAGATGTCATATTGTAAATCATAAGTTTTTCCATTCCAAAGTACAAAATATTTTTGCTTTTACTACAAATTGTTATATTTTCTGACGACACAATTTTCGAGGTCAGCCATTAACAAAAATAATAAATATGCTTACACTGTGATTTATACATAATTGCCAGCAAAACCCGACTAAAACAGATTACACAGATCTGCAAAATAAAATTCACCAACTAATATCAACATTATTTCGTGTATGCATTTCAAACGACCAGCTACTAATTAACGATTATTTCAATGAGAAATACCGTAAATTTATATTAATTACAAATTTAAAATTTAATCCCAACTTCAAATTCACAATATTTTAACTATCATGACAATGCGATTACTTAACTTGCAACATTCTTCAAAACAGGAAACGGCTATTTTGAATTTGTGATGAAAAATTCGTGTTTAGTTTGTATTTAATCAACAATAGCTGAACTCGTTAAAAATGCAAACATCATTTTCTTTCACATTCAAATTTTAACAACAAATGTTGTAACCAATTTTAAATTGACAAATTTCTCTTCACTGGCTGAATAATCAGTCGCTGAAGTTTATTGGACGTTACGGGCTAACTGATACTCAGAATGTTATCCAAATCCTGGAAATTTCCAAATAGTAGTATATAAAGAATTTCAAATGCTTACAAATTCAGAGTTATTATTTTACCAACCATCAAACCGTTTGTACAATTTCACAAACTCAAAATTAACTTTTTCGAACACTTTTTTGACTTTCAATAACATTTCAAGGGTATTTCCACATATCAAATCATCAATAATTATATCTTGAATTTTAAAATAATTTCAACACTGCATTAACAAATTGACGGTAAAAATGCGTGTTAAAGTGTTAAAGTAATTTTTAACACTTTAAGGAAAGTAATAATTAAAAATACAAATAACTGCCAACATTCTAAAAAAAAATCTCGACGCACTCGCGAATTAAACATTTAGGTCCAAATTTAACTGCACAATCCAAAATATGATACACTCAAACGCGACGACGTAAAAGTCCTCTAAGAACATCGCATAATTATGTAATTTTCAGTAATATTTGCAATTCAGTAAAATATTTTTCGTTTCAACTACACCGTAAATAATTATTTTTTATGATTACATTAATTAAAAAGGCACCAACAACGGGAAAAATATTTTGGAAAAATTACCAAAATATGTACGTCTGACATGTCAGTAAATATCTGTAAAGTACACCTGTTTTATCCACAAATTGTCTTAAGTTCAACGATAAATGCACAGCATTATAAACTTCATAATAGAAATTATATTCGAAATAAAACTATTTTTCGTTAGGGCGGTAGATTAATTTTAAAGTTTCTAAGCAACACATATTTTGTCTCTACCATACTTTCTTGTAAATTACCTATTAAATCGTAAAATCGTCATAGAAATTCTTTTCGTAAACGTTTATCACATGTCCAAAATTTTAAAAATATTTCTTTCATATTTAGTTTTTCTCAACAATGAAACGCATTCACGACTTAATAACAAAACATGAAATGTAATTCATGGCTCAAGAAATTTACTCATTTGTAAATAATTTTGCAACACCCATTAACAAATTGATTCCGTATTCTATAATTCTGTAATGAATCCTGTGACCGCAGCATGTAAAAGGGGAACTAGTGACACTTCCGCCACGTTGGATTCGTAGCACTTCGCCAAAATTGAAATATCTTAATTTTTATTAGATTTAAACATTTTCTGGTATTAGATATAAAATCTACATACCCATAATTAGCTACGACGCAGTGTTAGTTTGCGTAAATTTATTCAATTAAACGATAACAACATTCAAACGGGACACCACGCAAAATCCAAAAAGTTGCCGCGCAAACAGAGAAAAAACTGACGCCAGCACCGACTGGCGTCAATTTTTCCCGTGTTATAACAGTTTCAAAAGTTAAGCAAAATTAATTTCTATTCCAGAAATTGGTACAAAAATTGTACACATCCAACAAGTTACACTTCTAGAATAAACTATCAGTGCCGCAATTATTTCTAGACCAAATTTTTACAGGAAATTTTTTTCCAAACTTATGCCAAAACTACTCAAAAATATTAAAACCATAATTATTTTCACAATTACTCAAAAGATTTCAGTAGTTAAGCAAGCTGATAACAATTTTACATCAGTTTCACAAAAATTATAACAAATTGCCATTTATTATTGCAAAAACAGTACCGAATACGATTTGCTTTATTACGGTATTACCAATTACCATTATGTTATTACGGAGAAAAAATCTGCAATGGCGCCACCACCGGTGGCAACCAAGCAACTACGAAGTGTCTCTACTTCCCCTTTTACATGCCATGCTGTGACACTACACAGGAATTTTTATATAGTACAGTATCAAGAAATGTACAATAGAGAGGGTAATGAGTGTTAGTCTCTCATTGCTCTCTCTAGTCTACAATAATTATAGAAAAAGTAGATCCTAAAACATTAAATTTTTGGACTTAATTATAAGTTACGTGTTTTCTTGAATGAAAAAATCGTCGTACCCACCAACTGCTAAACTAAAATTAATCTCAATAACAAAATTGAGAAATGTGTTTAGCATTCCTCTTTTTCAAACCTCCAATAAAATGCACAAAACACACATCACTTCAGGTTAAATACCGCACGATTATAACCTAAAGTAAAAAACATCCCGAAAATTATTTCATTTAATCCATCATTTAGAGTTATGTTCAAAATTTGACGATATTTTCCTAACATATTAAAAATAAAGTAGCTACACATAGCATACAATTCATTCACTTGATTGACAAATAAAAGTTTGCCGTCACTAAAAATAAATTAGAAATACTATTTCCGCTTGTCAAAATGTAAATCTACGAACTAACCTCTGAACAGTCAGACAAATTTTTACACAATTAACAGCCGACACATTCCTGATGGAAATTTGGTCTCGTAGCTGCTCATCGAGATCATACTGTAGATCCCCCATTTTCAGTACCCGTGCGGTAGTAGTACTTGGATGCATTACTACGTAAAATCTTACAAATTTGTATTACTTTGCGCTATATAGCATAATTTGGTGATTTCTTTAAATCCTGTGTTTCTCAAACTTTTGATCCTCGCGTACCCCAGTAACACTACTAGCGTACCTTACTTACGCATAAAATATGCACTTTAACGACTTTTAAAACCTTTTACAGTGTATTGTAAGACGTGTTTCCAAATTGTGGTTAAAATTTATTGATGTAATTTAAAATTTTAACAAATTTTACTCCACAAAAATTAGTTTTTTAGTGTTCTACCAATGAAAATTTCAGAGTGCGTTTTTCGAGACTTATCAAAACAAGAATGCTCTATTTTCAATTTAGAAAAATTCATGTGCACGTAAATTTAAATTATTACCAAACGCAGTAATAATTCTCTTTTACACACTGGGCAAAAAAAGTAACTGTACACCTACATTTTTAAGTTTTCGTCTTTATAAATCCTACAAACGCCAACGAGCAAATCAAGCTACATTACAAAAACAAAAAAATGCACTGGAAAGAGCTCGCCTAGTTCTTCAATGAGCCATTGAAGCGATTTAATTTTGTAAAAGTAACGTGGTTGTTATTGGCGAATTATCAATACTCCCACAAAATTTGAGCTAGTTAAATCACTGAAACCATTGAAATTTTACATCAAATTAATGTGATCTTTATGAATAAAATTTGTTAACCCATTCATTTTGCGTAGTTATTCGCAAAAACAACTCAATTTAAATTTTTTTATGGATTATCCTTCCGTATACCCGTTATTTCTAATTGGCTGACGTATTAGCAGCCAGCCAGCAGATTGGCCGCTTTTCTTCGCGAATCAGTTGAAGTTTGTGAAAAACGTAATCTTAGGTTTCTTATTTCATTTATCACTTATAACGGTTCAAATCTAACTTGCAATGGGAATTGCATAAGATCAGAATTGCGAGTTCAAAGATATAATCTACATACTGTACAGACTTTCTCCATGATACCGTAATTATTCTAATAAAAGGCGCGCTTACTATTAATTTTTCAGGGTTTTTGTGCGCGTTCTATTAGAGGGCAATTACTATTAGAGGGCGCACTCTATTAATTTTTTCGTTTAAGAATGGGAAACATTTCACTTTAAACAGCATATTTATTCACAAAATACCTGTGTTTACGTCATTATTTTCCCTTGCCATGAAAAAATTGAACTGTTAACATCAAATACACATGCAAAATGCGCGTAATTTAAGCTTTTTACCGTTGTCAACAGTCCTCAAATAGAATGCGCGCTCACTATTAATTTTTTCATGTCAGCGATGCGCTTTTTATTAGAGGGCGATTACTATTAGAGGGCGCCTTTTATTAGTATAATTACGGTACATTATTGACTTTGAATATCAACTTTGTGGTTGACCTGTCCTAACAAAACTTGATCAAACGGAGTTAAAAAATTTAAGATTACTGTGAATTAATTTTATAAATCTTCTGTCAAGATAAAAAGCGTGCCAAATTTCAAGGCAATTTTAAGCGTCAATTTCAGGAATGGTTGTTATGAAATTATTCATTTTAATAAATTTCTTCACTAAGAAAGTTATAAAATTGAAAATTTCACACCCCAATTCTACACTCATAGTATATTTTTAAATTCTCTGTAAACATAACCAGAAGTAAATTTAAATACAGTACAACATTTTAAATGTACACATTTAATAGGTACATAATGTTAAAGGTTAGTTCCTACCGTAATTATCAAAATTCATTTGTTCCTTACATTGCATGTAAAATTTTTACAATTTTTACAATTTTACAGTTTTTGTTAAGTTTGGTGCCAAAATTGAAAGCTGTATTAACACAGATTTTACACCATACAATATACTGTAACGAAAATTTTACATCTGCAGTTGTAGCTCTGAATGAATAAACAATCGCAGTATTAAAAATTTCACATTTTTTGGTGTACAAATTCAAAATAAGCGGGACAAATTTACCGTACAATTTTACAAACAAAATTTTCTGCATTGCGTTAATTTTGTACATACAAATTGCAATTCATCGATATTTCCCAACCAACAACATCCTTTTTCTTCAAATTCAAATTCTCAAAACAAATTTTATCACTAATTTTAAATTTCTCTTTACGCTGAATAATCAGTCGCTGGTCTAAAAAAAATTTAAAGTAACATCAAACCGAGTTAAAAAATTTAAGATTACATTAAAATTAGCTCATTAAATTTTCGACCACGGTAAAATATGTGCTAGACGCCAAACTTTTTTGTTATTGAATTATTACTTTCTGTAAATTTTAAAAAATTAATGTACTAGCTAACATTCTAAAATAATGTTGTCGCACTCGTGGAATTAAACATCTTAAAACCCAAAATGTGACCTCCTCCAAGGCTGTATTACGGTTCTTTAAAAACATTGAATAATCAGCATTTTTCAGTTTAATATACCGTAACCACCAATTGGTTTCCAATCCAAAATCTTTAAAAACAGCAATGAAGTAAAACAAAATTTCAGCTGGGTACAATAAATAAAAAATATTTGCAATTCTCATTGACTGTTTTAGACTAAAGTTCAAACGATAGATATTTTACTGAGTTATGTAAACAATTTATCTTATTTGAAGTTTGTAAACATTAAATAATTATTTTTATTTTGGATAAACGAACAAGTAGAAAAAATTACCAAAAATTAACTAAGATGTCAGCAAGTATCTGTAAAGTACAACTATTTTATCTACAAATTGACATAAACTCGAAGAAATATCTACGGAATTACAAAATTCACAACATAAATTATTAGATTTTACAACACGCCAATTATTCGGAATAAAACTACGTTTGGTTACGACGGTAGATTAATTTTAAATTTCCTAAGCAACAAATACGTTGTCTTTACCACACTTACAGAAATTATATTCCACAGTATTGAGAAAGTATGTAATTTTTGAATAACGATTTTACGGGTTAACATTTCAATACAATTTTAAACGCTTCTAAAACTAAAATGGTATACTCCATAAATTTAAAGAACCAATAATAAAATTATGTTGCAAATTCAAATTTGCAAAACAAATTTAAAAATTGATTTCACCAAATTAACCAAATTTTATAAAGATATTTCGAATCTAAGTACAAAACACACGTTTTACAAATTTTTTTTTTACAAATGTTTCATACGGACTTTTTATTCACAAATTAGCAGGGAAATTTTCACATCGCAGTCCGTCGTTCGTTCAGTGGCAATTCTGGTGACTGTTGTAAATCAATAACATCAGAAGTAAATTACTTCTGATAACATCAATTTATTGCATAAAAAAATAACTTGTGAATTTTTACTAAATAAACTGCAAATTTAAAAACTAAAATATTTACAACATTCGAACCAGTTTTAGGCCTCGCATAAAACAAGCGAGACCTAAACCAGGTTTAAATTTGGATTTTTCGCATCAAATTAACAACAATGTGAAATCAATTAACACGAAACACGCGTGGTGGCGTTAAATCAGAGCTCCACTAAATTAAGAATTCTTATCCGTATCAATTACACGAAATGATCGCCATTTTAAATATTCACACTATACAATCAATTAATCGTACAAAGTCAATCATCAACATTACAGCACTGAGACAAGAATAACGGAAGTTTAAAGCAACATCAACGACATGATTTTTTGCAAAATTTATCGAAAAAAAATTCATGACGTTGGATCTGAAATTAACATCTGAGTTTTTATTTGAGCAACAGACAAATTG
>JAQIWS010000971.1:0-14213 GCA_034696085.1 Stigmatogaster subterranea | reverse complement strand
TGTAGAAAAAAATTATTTTCACTATCAAATTTTACACTGAAAATAAAGAAAATCCAAGGTTTTTAGAAAATATTTTCAGGCGAAATTAACGCTCAGATCACGAATCTAACAAGCGGTTAAAACAGTGTGGTTTTGTTGTTTGGGAGTTGGTGGCTACAATGTACGCGGTGCGCCTAATGTTCGCTGTGCGCAAACCTCTATGTTCACATACAGATAGAATACCCAAAGTTTTCGCATTTTTTAAATTCGGATAAAGTTTTTGTTAACTATTTTTGTTTTCTTTTTTATTTATTTTTTACGTTCTAAAGTTTCGCAGCGAATGCAAAGCCATTCTAAACGTTTCTCTTTAGTCTCCGAACAGTTAAATTTGTTTCCTGTCAGCAACCATTTCCTCCTCTCAATAGCCTACAATGTACAGCTTCGTAATTGTGTGTGCTGTTGTTAACAGCCTTGGCTAGAAACTTTCTTCTCAAACTTCCTACTCCATTACTCCTCCAACACGAGGTCGTTTAGCCAAAGAAAGACGAGCTCGCCTTCGATAGAGTCCACCAACCTTGTAACATATACCAGAAATGGACAAACGACATCTTTACTTTCACTAAATCCACCACGCCATCTCCTGGTGCAATATATCTTTCTTGGCGGAACCTTATTAACTGTTCATTCTTTAGGAGTTTAGAAAAGGGAAAAAAAATCAAATAGTATAAAAAAAAAATGAACACTCTTGTTCTCGCTATGTTAATTAATGGCTTCGTTCAATTTTATATGTACGCAATTTAAAACTGAACTTTCACATTTTTTCTTTCCGTTCCAGGTCTCGTTGTCACGCATTAGCGCAAAGCCTTTTAAAATGGCATTTGCCGCTCACGTGACGCGAATGTGTGCTGTTTTTTGCTCGTTTTTCTTCTTTTCAGCTTTTTAGACATAAAAATAAAAGCAAATAAACAATGAAACAAAACAAAAAGGTAATGCCGTAACGTGAACAAATTTCTCATCTTTTTTTTGTAAAGTTGAAAAAAAATATAAAAGAATGTCATAAAATCAAACCGCGAAAGAATGCTAGCGGCAATGAGATATTTTTGTCTTTTTCTCTCGGAGCAACAGAACGCGTAATAAAGTATTGTTACTTACTGCAGACAAAATTGTTTTTGGACCAGAACCGGGAAGGAAATGGGATTCGGAACAAGCGCGTGGGGTGCACGCAGTAGGCCCCAAATTGGATTTATTCCCGGTCTGTGTTTCTGTTGACTTTTTGCGAGCAAACTCGGCAAAAGAAGTGAAGCAATAGAGCCCGAGCCGATTCGTTAAGTTAGGAAAAACAAGTAGAAAAGCTTTCATCACATGCCAAAATATACAACTGCATTTTTCTCCTACATTTTTCTTTTAACGTGCTAAAGCATCTCGCGCCAATTTTCGCGCCGGGACACACATGAGTGATGAGCTACTTACCACTTCTGCTATAAGTGAGATTGGGCCGACTGGGAGGTGCCAATGAGTATTGGAAGCCTTCCTTCTGATAATTGCATCGCCCTGCTGGAGGCACGGCGTTCTTGTCGAATTCATGAGCCAGACTGGTGCCCGTATCTTTTTCCGCACTTATGTAGTGCTCTACAGATAGGTCGAGTGTTAACGTAAACACAAATAACGCGATAAAAACTTTAAACTGCTCGCAAAAAGTTGGAAATATTTCTACTTAATACTTATATACAATAAACTGACCGTTTTTGCTCGGACATCGAGTTTTATTGCGTCGCCAACTTAGACAGAGGACGTAAGTAGCCAAGATTATTAAAAGACCCAAAGTCGCCACGGAAACGGGAACGATCAACTTGAGATCAAAATAAAACGGATTTTCTTCTTCGTCGACATCGCGGTCGTCTTGGTGGATTTCCGATCCTAAACGTGACAAATATAAATTTGGTCAATTTATCGTCGGCTATAAAGGAAAACATTCGGGTTATTGGAAGGAATAGGGAGAGAAATAGTTGCGATAAATATTTATAAACATTGGCACACCTTTTACCAGATTTTGAATATAATTTGCGGGTTAAAACCAAAATTTCGCAATGTCAAAATAAATAGATGGAGGTGGAAATAATAAAAAAAATAGTGGATTAAGCTGAATCCATTCAATATTTATTGGCTGAATTATAAATGCAAATAAATAATTCAAGCTTATGCGCGCTCGAAACACAAAAATGGAATTTGCGACGACTCAAAATAGGGACAAATTTTGTATATTTAATATTTCGCTCTGCACTTCCCACAAAACAAACTCAATCCCAATTCCCAATTTTCTTTACTGTGTGCGCTGAATTTTAAATACCGTGCGCTGGATATGAAATTTTTTACCTTATTTGCAAATTCAACGGTTTCCCCTCAGATCCGACCAAACAAATTTTGTATAAAAAATAAAAGTAAATGATTCGCTTTAATTTAATCCAATTTTTAACCGACAAAAGAAAACATTTGTTCGAAACGCAAACACAGTTTCTCATTCTGTACACTAGATGGCACTCGGCTAACGTTGGCTCTCATTACGCACAAATGAGAACAATTAATTAACTGCGTTGTTCTATTATTTACTTCGGAATTCATCACTTCAAAGACTCCCTCATTTACTTTTCGTAGTACCAAGCGTGCACTACATTTTTCCAGACAGGTTAAATGAATGAGCTACTTAGGGGGGAAACTAAAGTGTTCGCAAGACTTCAATTTCAAAGTTTTGTCTAAAGGGAACCGCTTTTCGTTCGAGCACCATCTGGTAGTCAAGTCACAAGTCACGTGCGTAATTAAAAGACTTCTTCGCTCTTATCACCCTTCCATCCACTAACGCGCCCTCAACCCTTTCCTCTTTTAATGTTTCGGGTACAAGCCACAATTTAAAATTATTTCTTCGAAATAAAAAAGTGGAAACAAAATTATTAAATATTACAAAATTAATAATAACTTACAGTTGACACTACTCTTACCGCTGTACATTAATTAACTTGGAAATACCCCCCACAAAGCAGTTATACGAAACGCGTGGCAGAATTTTAATCTAGAATGACATACATCGTTACTCGCTCGACCCACCAGGATTATTACTTTCAGGGGTGAAGAGTTCGCGCGAGCAATTCACCGTAGGCTAATCGTAGTTCCATATCATAATGACCGATCCGTTAGTTAATTGCAAATTTAAGTGGTTAAATGTCTTACTCACGTCCAGAAGAATAATGAGTGGCGAACTCGTAGTCCTGTCTCGTCGAGCCGGCGCTGTTGTGCGCGGTGACTCGAATGTTGTAAACCATTCTAGGCTCTAAATCCGGGATGAGAAAATTATCCCTCTGAGGTTTGACGTTATTGGACACGAGGATCCAATCGGATGACGCCTTGGTCTTGTACTCGACGATGAAATAGAGAATTGGACACCCCCCGTCGTTCCACGTATTCAGATTAAGCGCGACCGAGTCTGGTAGAGCTCGGATTAATTGGTCACGAAGTGGTGCCGTCGGAGCTAACAAACAACTTCAGTCAACCACCGCTCAAATACGTAGTATCAATTAAGCAATTAAAATTAATTAATTTATCCAAACAACCATACCTGAACCTTTGGTTTTGATGGCCGTAATATCCGAAGGTTCTCCAGCGCCGACTGCGTTCATAGCGCTCATGTATAGTTGATATCTGGAGCCGCACCACAGATTTTCGAGCACGTGCGATCGACGATCTTCTCCCAACTCAATTTCCTCCCACTCCCCGTATTCCCGTTTAAACGTTAAAGCGTAGCCTGAGAAAGAGAAGAGATTACTCAAGAAATACTTCTTCCGCCTTAAAACCGCTTTTAAAACGCGAATAAATAAATTAGAGTTTAATCGTTCCCGCGCGGCGCCTAATTACCCAAGATGGCACTGCCGCCGTCTGCTGCCGGCTTCCATTGGACGGTGACTGAGTCGGCGGTGGTCGATGAAACAACTACATGAGGCGGAACAGGTGGCGCTAAATAAAGAAGCGACCACACGAAGATTAGCCCACATCACACAAACTGTACCAACATCCATCGTATCAACGTCAATTATGTAACGAGAGTTGTCTCATGCATTCATTTATCAAATGTTTTTTCATTGCCATTCTCGTGACGTAATCTCGTTGCACGAGAAGAAAGAGAGAAAAAAAATTAAAAATTAAAGCGCGAGACACTTTGCGAATGAATAAAGAAAGAAAAATCACCCCTCCCTCGCGCAACACTTCATGGATATTTTACCGGATACCTTGAACCAGAACCGCGTAAAAAATAGCATCGGCTCCGTGAGCATTCTCCACGTGACACGAATAATTGCCGGAGTCTCCCAACTGAATTCCTCGGATCAAAAGCGAACCATCCTCCTGCTCCTCAAAACGATCGTTTTCTGGCAACGGTTGAATGCTGCAAAAATAATAACACAAAGAAAAAATTTGTGGAATTTACGTTTTTATTGAACAGAATTCATTCGTCTGACAAATAATCTATAAAAAAACATTGGAAAGATGCATACCCAACATTCCACATTCGAGTAGGCTTTGGACTGCCCACCGCTTCGCACGCCAACATCAGCGTTTCTTTCCACGGAGTCATGATCGAGCCTCCAAACGACACAATTTTTGAGCCAACTAACGCCACGTAAAAAAAATAGAAAAAAAAATACATTTAACCAAATGGAAGACGAAAAAAAAACCTATAGTCTCACCTTTTGCAGTGGGAATAAGCGACATCATTTTTGTACTCTGGCCTTCACCGACAGACGTGGAAGACGTCACCCAGAATTCGTAACGATGACCAGAATTTAATCCCATCATGAGGTGGGTTAGTTGATGCCCGGGTAGAATGGTCTTTGTGGTATTCTTTAAAAACGCAAAGCGGTAAATCAACAAACATGTTGCGCTTGTTATTTTAACCGTCTGTTGTTGTTTACCTCGGTTCCATCGGCCGTTGTCCGAACGTAAATCGTGAAACGCGTGATTACGCCGTTGGGCTCGTGTGGCGGTAACCAAGTTAGGAGAATGGAATCTTGAGATGTGACGATGGCCTTCACTTTAGCTGGAGCTTCAGGTACTACAATAATAATCTCTTCTCATTGAATGCTCTGTGTCATCACCTTTAAGAAATCTATCGATTCATAAGAATGACTCGTAAATTGTACGCGAAATCCAGCGTTCGGTTTCACTTAACGATAAAACTTGTAAACTTGCATTCTCTAATCGATTATTTACAAAAATTTTCAACTGTCATTTGCCTTATATATTTCTCCGTTAAAAGTCATTTTAATTGTTTTCTCCCCTTTACTCAACCGTGGAAGGCAAAAATCCAATTTTTCAATTGGTAAACATACATTACTAATGAGTTAATTTACACAGCCGTGACTAAATTTCCTAACTGTTAAAATGTACACTTTCGATGTTAAATAAACTATAAAATTAAAAACCTGCGTTGCAGTCTGTGTACTTTAATTACAACGCGTTACCATTTAAAAATCTTTAAACTTCCGTTATTTTTATTACAGGTTCTAAAAATAATGACGCTAAACCAACAACTTTTTCTTTTTCTTTCAGCTTTTATTTAATTAGCACTGCGTAGCTGCGAAGTAAAAATTAAGAAAATATTTCTTTTACCGTCTTCGAGCGTCTGACAGAAAATGACGTCACTTTTGGCTCCGTCGCCAACTCTCGTGAACGCGAGCACTTGAATGGAATAATTCTCAAACTTGGCTAATCCGTGTACAATCGTTTCGACTAACGACGTGATCTTTGTCTCCATCACGAAACTACCTACAAAAATAAAGTACAAAAATAATAAATAAAATTGTGGAAAAGATTTTGGGGAAACAACGACAACGCAACTTGAAGCGGTCGCGCAATTTAGAAACGAGAAATGGAAAACAAACCAATCAAATGAAAGTATATTTTTAATGATGTCAAAATTCCCTTAAACCACCGAGAAAGCCGCAAGGGCCACTCGACTGTAGCAACACCCTATCTCGAACGCTCTCTTTCCAACAACATTTCCCGCGAATAATTCTACGTGCGGTTTTCACCAGAGAAAACGTGCGCCTCCCTCGCCTTTTAAAATTCCTCTTGACCATTCTCTCGGTCTATTGGAAAGCCATCCGCGAAACAGGGAAGAAGAGAGTGGGGCATGAGAAAGTGGCCTTTTGTGGCGGAGACAAAGAGGGCTCAGCTCTTGAGCGCATTCATTTCGCATAGCGCGTAAAATAGCGCGAGCAGCCACTCGGCCGGCGATAGATAGCGCGGAGTGACCACCACCAGTCGTCTTACCGTGGCCGCGAGAGGGAATGCTGTGCGTTCGATGTTTTCCGCTGTTGCTTCGGTACAGCACTTTATAGCCTTGCAGAACGCCACGGATCGATGCTGCTAAGGGTGGGGTCCACGTGACATGGATACTCTGCGCCGAGTGAGCCGTACAACGCACGTTTGACGGCGCTTTACTGGGCACTGACAAAACAAAGACAAAGAACAGTCTTTGAAAACAATGTCACAATAAATGCGAGGCAGGGTAAATAAAAAGAGAAAATGCGTTTATAAAACAAAAGTGACAAAAAAGTAGACAAAACGTGGTAAAAGAAAAATAACCAGCATCGATTACACTTTGCTTTCTTTTCTTCGAATCGAATCGAACTTTCGTTATCATTTTTCTTCTGCGCAATATATAATTAACTTTTAACTTTTATTCCGTTTTCTATACGGTCGTCGACATTGTCACGTGCGAAGACTATCTCGAATTTCATTTCCAACACAATTCGTTACCATTAACCAAAATTTCCGTTCTCGCCGAGGGATCTCATTTCCAATCTTACGTTAGTAAGCAGGTAATGCGAAAAATCGGTGTCAAAAGGTTTCAGGTGTCCCTACCCGATGGCAGGAATTTAATTACTCTATGCCTCTGAAATACCGGGTAGCAAATCACAGACAAAGTCAGCGTTAATTAAATGAGGCTGCAATGGCGAAACGTGACTTGTTTGTCTAATTTACAAGCTAGCTCACCTTCTTCAGCCGTACTCGCAGTGATCGACTCGGACAGAGGCCCAGGGCCTATGCGGTTATACGCCTGCACCACCACGTCGTATTTGGTGAACGGGTGTAGACCACGCAGCTCCAAATGACCCCCGTGTTCGGACGAGCTCTCCACGGCTTTGAAGAGAAACGGGTCACTCGTCTCGTGCGCGCGGAAACCAACGTTGTAACCTAAGATTTCACCGTGCCACAAGTTCTCCTGCGGGGCCTAAAACAAATATTACTTTTTCAATTTTTTTTCAATTTTTTTTTCTTCAAAATAAACACCAGCAATCAAATAACGAAAAAGCAACAGAGTAAAGTTTTAAAGTACTCCCAAGCGAGCGTTGAGCTTTACAAGAGGCTATTTTTTCTTCGAATTTGCAGTGAGCATCACGTAGCGAACGTGCTTCGCTATTTTTAGTCCAAATGATCGATGAGTTTTAATTGTATAAAATTACAACGTCGATTGTAATTGATTTTTTGTCAAAAGTACACTGATAGCAATTTGTCAAAATATATTTTTCCAATTTCCCGGTATCACGATTGTGATGACACTTTTTTCACGGAACACAGTGCACTGTTCAATTGCCTCCAAACTACAACATCTAAAAATACGGCGAAAAAAAAAAGTAAAAACTTTTAAACTAATTTTGAGTGTCAAAGAAAGTCGTAATTATTTTTGCTGGTACCCAAGAGTACCATAATTTTTATTGCTGTCATCTTAAATTGTAACTCGCAGTTGCCGTAATTTAATTTGACATCGATCCCGCAGCTACCGTTCAGATATTAATTGATTTTTTTTCTTTTCAACCACCGCTTGCTACCAATTTTTCTGCAGTGCTATCGACAGCGTGTCAGCGTTCCCCCGTCGATAACCTTTGATATTTTTTCCCCTCCAATTCCACCTCCTTTATCTTACAGCTGAATGCTAGGCAATTGCCATTCTTATTGCTAAAATCAACTAGCACACTACATTTCCTCTGATGACAATTCAAACGTTCACCAAATAAAAAATAAAAAATAAAATAAAAATAAAAAATAAAAATTAAAAAAGGACAGAAATCGATTTCTCACTCGGTTTGTTTCTGTGTATTTTTTTAACCTTTTTTACCGCTCCCTTTTTTCCTTCTGCATACCTGCTTCCCAATCCCGTTATATGCGCAAGATTTTATCGCCAAGAGGCGAGAAACGAGAAAAGTCACGGTCTTACCTTCCAAGAAACTTTCAAGCACTGCGGCTGCGTGGCCTCGATGCGGATGTCAGCGGGAGGGGCAGAAGGCGCTGTCAGATGGGAAAGTTGTCATTCGAGTGATGGGCAAATCTTTTCTTTATTTGCGCACCTTCCTCGCCTGTTGTGATGACCACAGTCTCACTCGGATCGCTCACTCCAACCTCGTTCTCGGCCATCACTCGGAACGCATATTTTGTCGCAGGGAGCAGGTTGGTTACAACGACGCTTGTCACACGCCCCATCACCGTTTCGTTGGCGGAACCACCAGTCCAATCGGCTGAAATTGATTTGTCAGTTGAAAAATGAAATGGATCGATTTATCGATTACAGTATTCGAGAAATTAATTTACCTAACACGTGTTTGTATTGTATGACGTAATGCGCCACGGGGCTATTTCCATCGTAGGGCTGCATCCACGCTAAATTTACTGATCGTGCATCGTAGTCCTGCACGTTCAACGATCGAGGAGCTTCTGGCGGCTCTGCCAACAAGTTTGAAAATCGAATAAATCGACATTAACGCAGGGTGCAAATTAAAAGTTAACTTTTTACAAATCAAATCGGTGGAGCAAATTATTTTAACAAAACGCATTTCGCTTTTCCCCTCGGATGCTCGCGTCTCGTTCAATTCCCATTTTATAAACGTTAATGAGATGTAAGAAGAGCGCGGCAAACCGGTAGGTTGGCAAATATCCCAAATGAGTTAATAAGATCAGGGTCACAATCACCCACAAAGGAGAAGCACAACTCTCAAGATGGAAGAAAATCTCTTCTTCCACTACAACTTCCAGCCGAGTGATTTTGTGGCCGCGAATGCACTCTAATTCCCTCATTGCGCTTGTTACGAGATCTGAATGGACCAACGGCTCAGTGGCAGAGGTTTCCAGGGAACCATGCAGAGAATCTCTTATTTGCTGCACCCTTTTGTCTGCCGTCGGAGTGGGGTCACCACACCAGCGAAACCAACGCCAATCTTCATCACAAATTAGCGCCGAGTCGTTGTTTTGGCACTAAAACAAAAAAGGGAGGGCGGGGTCTTCTTTCTTATCGCACGCAACTCTTTATTCCCTGGTGAACGCGCAAAAAGCTTCACGAGTTAAATCAAATAAGTTTTCTCCTCGCCGTAAGCGAATTAACCTGCTCAATCTCCAATTATTAAATCTGACAGATATTTCATCCAACTTGAATAACGAGCGCAGCCTAATGGAAAGTGTTCAATTTGGAACCACCAACCCATCCATCAAACGCCGCTGCCCATTAAAAATATTGCCTGTTGAACATCGTGTCCACAATCAACGACACGTGTTAGCGAATTTCACTCATTAACTTCACGGGCAGTGCCAACCGCAATTGGAGAAAAGAGCTCGTAAAACTGACAAATATGCAAATGAGAAAACGTCAACGACCAAGTGCTTTTCACGACGCTCCAAAAACTCCAAACAACAAAACGCTTTTAACTTCGATTCGTCGAAAATGGAAAATTTTTCAAAGAAAATACATAAAAAAATTTACAAGCACCAAAAAGGAAAAAAAAAAATAAAAATAAAAATGAAAATGAAAAACAGAAAGAAAGAAAAAACATCATGAAAACGCGTGGTGTGGACAAAAGTTAGGTGATCTAATTTCTAATCCCAGACGCGCGACGAGTGCACAAAGGAGTTAAATAGCGATTTCACATCGGGAAACAACAGCCAACAGCTGTGCAGTTCACATAAGCGAGTTAAAGCAATGACTTAAGATGAAAGTCGCGCCAATACAACGCAGCTGCGAGTGAGGTAGAGGATTATTGAAGAGGAGACGAAGAAGATAAGAAAGGAGGTGATTAATTAAAGTGAGAATAAAATTAATTAATGCAGTGACCGAATGGTTTCGCAGCTGTGCAAGTAACGAGGTTCGGGCTTATTTATTTTTTTCTTCCTTCATCGAACTCAACTCATCGCTTACTACTTTCTCGCAGGTGTCAAAATACGTTGAGTCACCTGTTATTGACACTCGGCGAGTGAACGCCCAAGCACGCACATCGATCTTACGAACGAATGATGTAATTAGATCAGAAGCTCGCGTTACCAATAAAATAATTGAAATACAAACGTAATATTAGATTACAATTTGATGGGATGACTAAGTGGCACGTCTCCACGATACCACCTTAAGTCGACAGCTGGAGAAACCCGAGTTGACTCACTGAATTTTAAATTGCATTCATCGCTCAGCCGCGCCATCTTCATTTCAGAGCGGTTTTCTCAAACTCGTTCGGCCTTGAATTAATGGATGCGTGTTCCTCACAGTGAAGATGGAAGAAGCAAATTAAATGTGACATGTCTCTCGCATTGTGTAAACCAATACGACGTTAAGGAAATAATAAAAACAGCAATTTACGACCATCATTACCGAACAACAACAAACATCCTGCTCCCCTACATGCAAATTACTGTACCGTTATCCCTACCAATAAATTATTCGTAACGTTAACTTAAACTCAAATTTTTTTTTTGTTTCTACCTTGAACGGTGAGTTGCACTATGGAAGTATCTTTGCCATGCGCGTTTGCGGCTGAGCAACTATATATGCTCGAATCCGCTCTCTCGCTCTTCGTGATCGTTAATTCAGATACGAATCCGTATTTCGTCACAGATTCCTTTATCGTATACCTAACAAAGATATAAAATTTCATTTAAAATGAAATTTCAAAATTGAAAACAAAAATTTAAAGCAAAAAACTAATTAAAACATTGAGATCATTGCTATTATACCTGGTTCTAACATCGGGGTCAATCAGGTTGGAATTCACATTCCACGTTAGTTTGATTGGCATGTCACCTCTGGCACTGCATTGCAAGCGAACATTTTCGCCGCGCTTTGCAGTTTGGTTACGATTCCGCATTTCTAACTGAACTGGAACTGAAAAATCACTTTTTTTACAGGGGAAGAAAAAAATTCTGTGTCTCAATGCAAGATGTCAACCATCTCGCTCGCTCCTTCGCTCTTTCTTTATAATAGCCTTTTATTTAAAAAAAAGAAAAAGAAAAATTCTTATCGTTCCCTTTCCATTTTTTTCTCTCCTTACAGTAAAACACATCTACCACTCTACGTTTCCTCTTAAAAAAAATTTCTTCGCTTTGAAATATCCTCTCCGAGACAAAAGGCCTTGTACGAAACCGAGTTTGAACGCTGACGTTGCGCACAATAATTTAAGATTTTTGTTAGCGATCCATTCAAGAGGTGTACAGTCCGATTGCAAACATTTGTACACCACAATAATGTCCTCGATGAGCTTAGTATCAGTTGAATAGAAGTTGGAAGAGGCCGTTACACGATCGTGCGCGACAAAGAGAACAACGACGACGGCTTCTCTGTCAAACCCGCGCGTAACCGTGACAGTATCCCGTGGTACACCCAGATTAGGGAAACGACTCGATATAGCTGAGATACGGCAATTTAATTATGCAGCGACATCTCCATGTCATAACATAATCTTACGAAAGGCTGACAGAACCTTAGCAGATAAAACTTATTATATTTTTCAGAGAGAAGAGTGTTGCTTAAAAATATTTTTAAAGAAATTTCTTTATAATTAAAATATTAATAAATTATTTGACGACGGCAAAGCATCCCTCTAGTCTTTTAAAACTTTACATACTAACACGAATTAATTTGCGAACGCTTGGAGCGCGCCGTTGTACAGTAACCGTGGATCTTCAATATAAAGCAACAAGAACTAATCTGGTTTCAATTTAGAGTTTTGTAGAGCAACAAAGTCCGAATTGATTTCTGTACGACGAAATCGTCGAATTATGGCTCCCAGGAGAAGTAGTTTAGAGTACGAAAGACTTGGGGAAAATAACAAAGTGATCAAGCATTTTTCTTGCCGACAACAAAATTATTTAAAAGGCCGATGCTCTCGTCGGAGTTTTATTTGAAAAGCAATTCTATCGGGTCTCATAGCTCTTCTTTCCATTTTTTACGAACACGTTTTCATCAAACCAACCAGTTTCCCCACAATCCACTCGAAATTCCCCCGCGACCAACAACAAAACTAAACAATTTCAAAATTCTGTTTTCCCTTTACGCCGTATTTTTTTTTTACTACACAAATAAAATAAACAAAATGAGAAATAAACAAAAAAATTCATGTGAGGTCCCGATCTCCGTACAAAATACAACATACAACGAAAACAAACGTAATTACTCACCGTGCACGTGCAGAAAAAATATTTTACTCAATCCCTCGCCGACATTATTGGTTGCTTGACACAAATAATATCCTTGATCGGATTCTTTCACGCTGATGAGCAATAAAGATCCATTATGTAATACCATCACGTTAACCCCATTGGCAAGAACTTCTCGGTAGTCCACAGGCACCTCCCCTACCATAGAATAAAAAGACATTAGCACAACTATTTCTTTAGCCACCATCATTTTCTCAACATAAATGAGCAGTCGGTTCGCCACTTAAAACAAAGAAAAATATTGCCACGTGAGACTGAGACTTAGACGGAGTTGTTTGCGTTATTTTAGTCGGTTGGTTTGGTAGTAATGCATACGGTAGAGTGCACTCCGTACCCGCTCGTAGTTATTACCTGAGTCCTTGAGTTGGGATTTAACCTCGGAAAAAAACGGCTGCTACTATTGATTCAGTAACAAAGCGAAAGCGCAAACGACGAAGAAGAGGGAGACGCCAAAAGAGCGTTAATCTCGCGCACGTGATGCTCCGATGCAGAGATTAGTCGAGTGCCAATCTAAATAAACGCAGCAAAGGGAGCATCGCTACTTTCTTATTCAAATTAGCAGATTAGCTCAAGGAAAAAAAACCTCAAATTTCCAGCTGTTTAACGCGACTCACAAACAGCGCCGAGTAATAATATTAAATCCTAAACACACGTAACAAGCCTTCAGATTCTCCCACAAATTCCTGCGAGACGCATCGGCTGCTGCCTCTCGTATCTCAATTTAATCACACGTGACTGCTAACGGACAGAACCAAAACAGGGCCAAGTGGAGATGTTTACCTACTGCTTTCATCCAGGTGAGCACTGGTTCGGGATATCCATCAGCTTGGCAGTCCATTCTCGCCGAACCTCCGACCAACACTTGCGTATCCTTGGGTTCTACGAGCCAACGAGGAGGAACTAATCGACAAAAAGAAAAAAGAAAAAAAAGTAATGAAACTGTTTTCTTTTACGGCGTACAACGAAGCTGCGAATCAATTTCATAAAACCCAATACGGTACATCTGCGGGTGTAGTTCGGATGCTCGTACCAGTTATTTACTTGGATTATGTTCCTAGATTCAGAAAGCTCAGCGGGATATGAAACCCAACAGTAATTTCTTTGTCATTAGTTCGCCAATGCGTGACGGTATTTTCCGCTAGCATCTTCGTTTTTACTTTTTTTGCCGTTAAATTAACTAGAAGCTAAAAAATTAATTCCAGCCTAAAAATTAACTGGTAAACTATAATTTATAAATGTTATGCGCAAAGGAGTGCGCGACTTATTCTTTTATCACATTTACAATATAAAACCCCACTAGGATTTCATTTCATTCATAATGGAGAAAACACTTTTCAGGATTCAACCTTTCGCATTTCCAGCCCACGGAATGCCCAGGGCACCAGGGTGAATACAGAAAACTGCCAACATTAATTATTAATGAGTTTCCTGTCTTGATTAAAGCATAAACAACCAAACAAACAAACAAACATTCGAACCATTTTACCAAATAACATCACTTTAAAAGCTGAAAAGCCTATTATTTGACTAAAGATCGCAATTTTTCACTCATTAATATTCTAAATCTTTAACACGCTTTACCTTTGTCACGAATAAAAATATCGCACCATAAAACATATATTGAAGAATTTTAGAAATTTTAGAAAAAAAATAAAAAGTAGTAGAAGAAAGATTTATTTTACCATTCACCCGCAGAGTGGAGCTGTACGAGACAGTCG
>JAQIWS010000970.1:0-14213 GCA_034696085.1 Stigmatogaster subterranea | reverse complement strand
TTTTCTTGAAGTGAAATCAGATTTATATCGAGTTTTAACACGAGGAAACGAATCTCAACTTTAACTATCGCTTTCAAAACACCGCAACACCTGTCTCACACCACAAATTTTCTCACTCGCCGACTTCCTACACGGACAAAAGAGCGGACAGGTGCGCGAACACTACACTAATTAGTTAAGCATGAAAATTCTTTTCCTCTCCAATCTAAAATTAAACAGACCAAAAATTTAATTAAACAAAAAAAAATACGAGCTTACTTATCAACTTTTTTAACTACCTATAAATTTTTTTTTCTTCACATTTTTATTCTACATCTTTCGGTTTATTTCCTTATTGACATTGATCCGTCATTCTTCAAGGATGAGAACCCCATTGAGAGGATTTCTTAAAAAAATCTTCTTACATGCCTTAAGATGAGATCACTTTGAGAATGAACGGATTGTTATTTACTCACGGTTCCTGAAACATCACAAAAAATCTTTTTCTCTATAAAAATATACTTTTTTTAAAGTTTTATTTCAAACTCATCACACGTGACGTCCCAGCGACCACGCGCGTGTGTTATTAACACCTCGATTATTTCTCACTTCCCCGACATTTTTAATCCCGAATGATCGCATTGTCGACTCACGTAACTCGGCGTCACCGCGTCGTCATGGGATTGACCTCAGCGGTTCTTCCCACGCCACCTTCCGCCGGAATGCATCGATCAATTGCGGAAGTAAATTTTTACCTGGCTTTGGAGAACAACGGGTGCCACTGAAGAGGGCGTGGCGGGTTGGTTTGGGTGTAGTGACCAACGCACGAAAAAATCAGCTCCCACTGCCACAGAATTAAAAATTCGGCCGCAGAGATCACCTGCTGAACCACGAGCGACCTGACAGGTGCACGGGTTGCCAATCGAAAATACCCAGGTGCGCGTTATTTACAACGGGAGAAGGAAATGTGTAAGAATTCCGAATACTGTACTAGAAATAAAAATTACAGGTACAAAAAGTTTCTTTTTTTGTAATTTTAATTTTCAAAGTAGGTCAAATCAAATTGGGAATTAGGAATAAACGCGCGGAGATTATTAAATGATTAAGGGTTTAATCGTATTTAGAAAATTAATCGACTTAAACTTCTTTTTGGCTATTGTGCGGTTTTTTTATTTTTTGTTTTAACCGCGAGAGATAAAAGGAAATTAAGTTAAGCGAAACTAAATTAAGATCGAATCTTAATTACACAAATTTCCGCGGGAATATCTTCAGATAGATAAGAGATAAGAAGGCGAATGAGTGAGTGAGTGTATTAACGTTCTCCGTTAAAAATGATGAGAGCCCAAAGGGGAAAAATGTGTAAATGACGTTACGGTGAAAACAAGTCGTTATTTTTCACTTTTTTTCACTTTTTTTCACTTTTTTTTTTTTTTTAAACAAAATTTTTATCAAAAAGAAAAAGTTTCCAATTGAAAAATGTACAAAATTTAACATTTACCTCGTGGAACTTTTATAAAACACAAAAAAAGGGGCAGAACTGCAGGTGTATTCATTTATACGATAAAAGGAAAAAGAGAGCGAACATCAACTCTGAACGATAAGGAAAATATTTTCAAACTTTTAACCTCGGTTTATATTTAAAAAAAATATATATATATATATATTTCTATTGAGACACATTCTTTAAAGAATTTTTCCCCCTTAAAAAAAAAAAGTTCATTAACTGTGAGTCTGTGACCACAAAAGAAAAAGAAACTCAATTGAGAGTGAATCTAGAAGCTAAAGAATATTAAAGCAATGATAATTGCATTAGTACCGCATTAAAAGACCAATGTGACCCAAATGGCCAATTAGTGACGTGTTTTCGTGTGTGTTGACCCCGCTTAAACATCCAATTAAACGGGCAAATCATCGGACAACGTTTCTCGAGCATCTTCCCAGGCTCTTTTTGACGAGACAAATCACTCCCTTGTGTAATAAGCTGGTCATGCAATGTGTCATACGCGCACGTGCACGGGAAACACCGAGTGCAGTGCAAGCAGGTGGAGTCCTTGGAATTCGCTGCCCCTTTTACCGCAACTTCTGAGCACAACGCTTTCAATGTTTCGAAATTTTTTATTTTTTGGGGGGGAAATTTTTTAAAAAGTCATAATTTACCCCACTGATAAACCGGTCCTTAAACTCCGCACAAACGAAGTATTCTTCGTAATATCGAGATAACGAAATTTCGTTATATGCAGATAATCAATCAAATTAACCATAACTTTCAACGACCAACAGGTGTATGGTTAAAAAATGAACAGGAAGCTGAAGTGTGAGAATCAAAACGCAAAAACGACGAGAAATAGAAAAATAAACACGAATCGAATTCAAACTGGCAACGCAAAAATTCATTCGTTGTCGACGCGCGGAAGCAAGGTCACAACCCTTTGAATACGAACGACTAAAAAGAAAGAAAGAAGCCTCTTGTCCGCCCCACCAGCTGGGTGGGACGAAGAGGCGGGAATTTTCCCACAACCCTACATCACTGCCCTCTACACATAAAAATGATAAAACCGAATTGATTCTTTACTAGACTGCGTGTCGGCCTTAGCAATAAAACACGCCCAACACTGCGCTAAAACGAATGTCGAACTTCCAAAACCACGTGCACACAACGCAAGTTAGTTGCACGACTAAAATAGTAAACATACAATACGCTTGTGTTTTCGTATCGAGTAATTATTCACAATTCCCACGCTCTACATATTTGGTGTAGAGAAAAAGAAGACGAGTGACACAAATTTTCAAGTACACGCGTCATTTTTGTCGTTTTTACGTTTACAACACAATGAAGATAAATTTGTGTTTTTTTTTCATCTGATTTTTGCTGATTTTTATATTTTTTTAGTTTTTAATTTTTTTTTGGTTTCACGAGTAAAAGTAAAGGTGTATTTAAAAACCTGTTTCTTTGCAAACAAAAACAATATTTCATTGAATCTGATTTTTAACGAGTGTTGTGTGCGTAAATTTTTATATTTTGGTTTCCACGAGAATACGAGGAAGATCAATTTCGACTTTTTTTTTTCAAGGCCAGAAACTTGTGCAATGAAAGACACCAAAAAAGAGAAAGAAGAAGAAGAGAAAAAAAAAGAGTGAAATAAAAAACAAAAACGCAATAGCTTTTTCGCGTAATGATAGGTATTTCTATTTTTCTTTTTGAGAAAATTTTATCTCTTAAGTCTCTCGTCGTTTGACGGCTATATTCGAGATTAACCCCTTTAAAACAACCGCGGAGATAATTTAGTTACCATTAAGCGAAAATTTTCTGATTTTTATTTATTTTTATATTCTGTGAAATTTGTCGATGACTAACGCGTGAAAAACTTGGAAACATTGTTTCTCGAGATAACATCGCCAACTTTAAAATTATCTTAATAAAAATTAAAAAAAATAAAAATAAAAATAAATAAATAAATTAACAAAAATATTCCCACGTTTTTTTGTTCCTCTCAATTTTTTAATTTTTTAAACGGACGCGTAATAACATTCATGCATTTTGTATGATATTTGTGTGAAACACAACATCTGCGATATCGTTACGAAATATCGTTTACCATGCAACGATAGTTATTAATTAGTAACACCTCGATTTGTTTATTATTTTGTTTTATTTTACGCCGTTGCTTTGCGTGATTCAACTGCGTAACAAATTTATTAAATTTTACCGAGCGCCTTGATCGAGATATTCAAAAACAAAACGAGAGAGTAAAATCAACCAAGCGTAAGACAGGGCGGTTTCCGTTAGAGAAGTGTACCGTGTGTGCTTTACCTAAAGTTTTCTCCACTAATTTCCTCGACGGTTAATTGATTAAAAATAAGTTCTTTTGTTTTTCAAACCACACCCTGAAATTCGTTTATATTGCGAAGAGTCAATGAACTTTTCTAACGAGCGATAACGCAATTATTTAAATTTAAATTTTACATTTACGTACTCAGGGGTTTTATATTTTTTGCTGGAGTTCTCCGGTAATCGTGTTTGTTGGTGGGATAATTGTAATTTTCTTAAATAAATTTTAGACTACAATGAAGTGTTAAAAGTTTCACGTTGAAACGAGTTTCGCGGCTATTGAATATGCAAAACTTGAGCTATTAAGAAGATTAGCAAAAAAATTGCGCAGCTGGTGCGTCTCGATGCTCAATGCAGAGATTCTCAACTTGTGGTTCGCAATATTGAGCCAAGTGATACGACAAAAAAGAGAAAATTTTACAAAATGTTCAGCAACGAAACAGCGTTGTTGTTTTAATTACGCGGCAAACATTAAATATAAACTTTACTCAATGTTTCGTGAATAGATTGAGTAATATACAATGTTTTATGACACTGTTTAGTGAAGCGAATTAGCGTGTCATGTTCTGAAAAAGTCGAGAACCTTGTGTAAAAATTATTTGATGAAGACGAGTTTCTTCTCGTATAAGAGACGATGTCACGTTTTCGAAAATTCTGTTTTAAAATCGTGAATAAGATCATGCTGTCGTAGTTTTAACGACCAGTGAAGATTTAACGCTGCATGAAATTATTTTCTTCGTTTCTGTATAATTAAAATTCTTCTGCAAGGTCGTCTATCATCGCAGTAACACTGTGGCAACCCCCACTAATTTTTTTAAATATTCCTCGCATCTGATTTATCAAGTTGCAAAATAAACGCCAAACGCAATCTCTATAATTCGCTCTCGTTCACAAAAAATCGAGAAAAAGCCTAACAAAAAAAAAATTCAATTTTCAATTTTAACAACTCGGGGAAAAACAACTCGTTTTCGATATCCCAGCGTCTCGATCTTATCTCTGGGCGATAACAACACCGAACGAGAGTTTTCAATGAGACGTCTACGAGAACGTTGTAAACAAACAACAAAAACAACCGAAAGTAAATTATCATTTACACGACTTTCTAATTTGATTTAATACCACTCTACTCAACTATTAACTAAACCTAACAATTTTAATCCTTTGCAATTATTTTTTCAAACCCCCCTCCTTACATCAAAATCACGACGAAGACGGAATGAGCAAAAACAAATCGCGTGTTTCGCGTCCATCAATTTCACTCAGCTTTCTAGACCGCTCTTCTTTGCTTTTTCTTTTTCACGATCACACCCATGCAACCAACCACAGGTACAAACAATTGCGTTTACTTCGGACTCTGGTCCCGCGTCGGTCGATAAGAGGGCCGCCAGTCTGTGGCGTGGGAAAAAGGCGCAAAGTGAAAAATGCCTCGCGCGCTTCCCGATACGACTCGTACACACGCGACACCATAAACACGCTATCGACAACACCTTTCGCTATCAAATACACCTTACGGATAATCCTACACACAGAAAAAAAAAATACAACTGTGTATAAAAATGTTTTAAATTAAAAATAAAATTGAGGATGATTAATTACTCGAGAAAATTCAGAACTTGTTATATTTTTTAAGGATGAGTAACGAGAGGAATCACCCGCTGCGAAAGGATTAATCACCTTGACCTGGGTCGAAATGGGCCAAGTGTAAACCGTTTGTGCTCGGTAGGTCACTAAGGAGAAGAGAATAGCCGCGTTGCTTATCAATGAGTTTCCTCAGTTTGCAAGTATTATCAGCCACCGCGGCGCCGATACACAAGACGCGGGGGAGGAGCAATGGCTTCCAGGGTCACGCTCTAGTCAGGAACAGGAGTCAACCTTTAGCCTAGTAAAGGCCATCTGGCTGCAGTGGCCTGAGAAAACGCACACATCTTTTCCTCTTTAAAGAAAACGTGTGTGGAGACGGTTGACAACAAAATTTGTTGTCATCAACTAAAAAAGAGGAGGGGAAAAATTTTCTTGTTCTTGGAAAACAAACATTTTTGTAAATTTGTTTTTTTTTTTTTGGATAGAGGGTCAGTGTCTTAGGATGTTGACTTTGTCGTATAAGGGTTAAACCGACGGCGATATTCCCATGATTAACGAAAGGGCGGTTAGAAAATTAAATTAAGTACAAAATCGATCGCTCGTTACAACTGTGAAACGGCAATAAAATTTCTAAGTATTAAAAAGAAATTCATAAATAAGGCGAGGAACGACGCCTAACTTCTAATCAAAACCTATTAAAAAATCATAAAACGCGAAACGACCTCCGAAACAAATTTCACTTATTCATTAAAGAGCATTCCACTCCACACTTCCTCACCTTCCCTACAAAACGTTACTCGTCATCACATCGAGTTTAGCGAAATTTTTACCGTCAAATCCACCTGCTGTTACATTACCTTTTGCAAAAACTAATTAAAATACTTGCGCAGCAACTTTGGCGACAAAACTGGCGGGCGCTGTGCGACCGAACGCATACCAAATACTTTCTAACATTAAACTCAACCTTGATAAAGCGTGGGAAAAGAGTCGGTTAATTGCCGCCGTTTTAGTGCGAGATAGCCTGCTTTCCCTCAAATTAAGCAAACACCATTCTTTACAACTCCCTGAAAACCGCACTCGATAAACGGCAAAACTGCGTCGCATCCAAAAACCAGCGAGAAAAACTGTGCAACTGTATTTTGGAGAAAATACGATCGCCGTCTTGGGGCGAGCAAATCAACCGACTGACCAGCATACGTAATTTTGGAGCGTGAGAAAGTGCTGCCCCAGGGAACTGGGAGGCTGATAAGACGGCGAAGCCCGCCCTGTAAGTTAAATCGACCTGCCCCATTAACTGAGGAACTGAAGAAGCAACTTGATCGCGCAAACGTCATCATCCACTGTCAACCAAATGGAAATAACGTAAAAAGCCCGTCTTCCTTTCGAAAAACGAACAAAAATTCGAGAGAGAGAGAGAGACAGAAAAAAAAAGAGGGAATTATTTATTTTTCCTGGATTAATTCGTCACTCGTCTTGGCGATTGACCTTGGATTTGTGTATTTTTGTGTTGGTATTCTTCGAAGAATTGACAAGTAGGAAGTGAAGTTCCACGCACTGTCTCAGGGTCACGACCTCCGTCTCTTTAACTGATCTTCAAAACTGACTCAACCGATTCTCACGCAACCGCGACTGCTATCAATTACTGACTCACGTCTCGAAGGTAAGAGAAAAAAAATTTAAATTTAAATTTCGCGTTAATCCCTTAACTCGAATAGGGAAAAATTGGGCGCGCAGATAAACAAAAAACTTTAATACCCGGCCTATAAAAACGCAATTATAATCCCCCCCTTGACAACCACGAAATCGGCGAATACCGGAACTCCATTTTGAGTTGACACACTTTTTTAAACTTAGTGAAGAAATGCACGTTTTTTACCTGTAATTAGTAAAAAATTAGCGTACATTCAACTCACTTGTCAAAATAAAAATTTAAAAACACCTGTTTATCATTTACGTTGTTTGTTTAATAACAACTAATTGATAAGTAATTGCGACAAATTTTTTTTTCCATCGCTTGAAATAATACAAATGATAATTCGTGTTTGCCGAGTTGGTGTTTGATAGTTTGTTTTTATCAGCGAAGAATACACCACCAAATTCAGTTCCCAAGGGAATCAATTCACTCGTTTCCTATCATATTCTCCTGAGTGACATAAGGCACTCGAGCTGATTAGATTAGAATAAGAATCAGCCCAATAACGACGCTTCGCGCAACCCTTTTGAAATTTCTCCGCATTCGGAGTTACACCCCGTTCGAATATTTTATCACGAAAATATATTTATACTCATATAAACAAACCTCTATTTTTCCTCCGTGTTATCTTTTTTTTCTATTAATGAACTCCAAAAAAATTTGATTAGAAACTCAGCTTTAATGTCACCAATTTTTTTTTTTTTTTAAATTAAAACATAAATAATTTTTTGTTATCGAAAAACGCAGTTTTTAAAGTGATTAGTATGCAAAATGTTCATATAGGTCAAACGTATCGTTGAGATTTGTAGCGTTTAATTTATGTTCGGGGTTCGTCACGAAAAAGACTTGCAAAATATGGTTGATGATAATAACAACAACGACGTAACCTTCAACCGTAATTCAATGCCAATGCCAATGTCTCTAAAAAACCTTGAATTTTAAATCGTGTATTCGTCCAGTGCTGAGTTACTCACTCGATTCACTAGTTAAAAACGAAACTAAAAATAAACTCACTCTTTTCATTGTGTTCCGTTTGTGAGTGTGAATGTGAATGTGAAATATGAATAGAATAGCGTTGCAGTTTATTTATATTTATGTTGCTTAATATAACAAAACGGACACGGTTGGAGTTTAAATTTATTTTTAGTCAAAATGACGGAGATCCTCGAACCCAAAAATAGAATTGTATAAAACAGAAACCGAAACTACGATACTCTCGCCCACCATTAATCTAATCGGTTAACTCTCATTTCCTGCCTAATGCCTCTCTTCAACGCTGTAATAATAAATAAGTGAAACATCGACCTCGTTATCACAACTAAGTTTATTATCACGCTAATCTCGTAATTAAAATTGATATATCCACGATTCCCCTGAATATCCAAATATCCCGCAACAATTTCGATTTAAATTCAAACTGGTTTACCAAAACATTCAAATTTTTTCCCCACTTGAATTTTTTAAATTTTTAATCGTCTTATTTATTATCAAAACATTTTTCAACACAAATACGAACAACATTGTACCCCAAATTAACACATCACGAAAAGTAATAAATAAAAATAAAAGATTCCCATCGTCAGAAAATTAAATTTCCTTTAAATCACACACTTTACGATAAACGACCAACTATTAATACCATCACGTAGCCCTCGGAGGCGTCGTTTCTCTTTAACGATCGCTCTTAACCCGTTCAGGCCTTACACAGTACACACCTGACTATACACACCATACACCTGACCATAAACTGTAGTTATACGAACGTCTTCACGTAACCAATGCTAGTTTATAAGTGAGGTTAGCGAGCGCGGGCAGTCGGTCACTCGAGGGAGGGCGAGTGAGTGACCGCAGGCACGAGTACAGTGCTGTGGGAAAATTCACACAAGAGTAGCGAAGCTTTTATTTATAAATCAGTGTCAGGACGTATTGCAGAAGTGCCATTATAAATAAAGGCCAGTGACTTTACCAAATCCGTGCTTTTCCGCACGAAGATCGTCTTCTTCGTCAAGGATTCGTCCTTGCGTCGTCATTCAAATGGATCGGGTGACGTTACATCATCGTCTTTCGTTGTAATGACTCAGGTGGATGGAGTGGTGAGGTTATTACAAAAGTTTCGACTTTTTTTGCTCGGGTTTTTGCGGAGAAGAGAAAGCTTTCTGGCACTCGTTCGCCGCAGATGCGCGATTTGTGTGTAGGCGTGGTGGTAACTTATTTTTGGTTTGTCTGGAAGTGCGAGGAGGTCACACCCCAAACCAGAATAGAATTCCCTGGATGTTGCAGATCGAAACGTCAGGGTATACTCCAAGTAAGACAGTGGGGCGGATATAAAAATCAAAGAGGACTGTTCGATACGAATTTTTTATCTTTTTCCTTTTTTATTATTGAAACCGAAAATAAATTTTTTAATTAAAAGAGGAAAAAAAATTGACGAAAATTAATTTAACCCAACAAATTTCAACGTTCACTTATCACTTCATTAACTAGAAAAATGATGATGACAACCAATGACGATGCTGATGATAATGAACACGATAATTTGTTCGACGATTGACGAAAACCATCCCAACTTGACAGCACCTAACCCGGGGATACACAAACACCTCTTAAAAAAATGACACCCAACACACCCATCGGCGTGTCCACTCCTCCTTCGAATCGGAAGATCCAATTCGTAAACCAGAGGTAGAACCCATCTTAACGAAAAACTCCGTTACCCCAGAGTGCTTTCCTACTCAACACTTTGGTTCCACCACCAACCCGAAGAATGCACCTGACTCACGGTTCGCTCTGACTGCAGCCAAGAAGGGATGCAGGGAGGGGAGGAATGTCGGATGCACGTGGAAGAGTCCACCTACGCACTAAATCGTGAGATGGGAAAGTAAAGACAAAAACATTTCAACCGCGCCGGATCATCGTTTCAGCTTCCCTTTTTTCCCTGTTACGACTAATCAGCGCGCGTTTCTCCGCGTGATTACCTGCCCGAAGCATCGTCGGCTCGCCCTTGTAATCGTAGCCTGCTTCTTCGATTGGAGTCTGCGCAGCAGCCGAGCCTGTTGCTCGGCTTCCACATGAGACTGAAGCTTCTCCCGTGATTACGATGACAATCAACCGCGGCTTAATTCCATGCGGGCGAAGTGGATTACGAATGCAAGTGCATCGTTTCATCTGTAATTGAACGCTCGTCAAAGGTAAGAGAAAATGCAACCGAGAGATGCGTTTTTGCTTGTTTTTTTAAAACAAAAAATAAAACGGGCATCTGTGCACACGCTTCTGTTGGAAGCAAAGTAAGTGCATTGGCCATGAGGAGAGGAAAGAAGCTCGCAAATTTCTGCCGAAAATAGTCTTGCTTCGTCTTCTTTCTTATTTCACAAGGAGGATGCAGACTGCTTTTCGTTTTTGTGAGGAGTCTAAGGACAAACGCGGCCATATAAGACGAGATTCTGGTAATTTATTTTGTAGTAATGCTCGAATAAAGGGTGCAAGATCTCGTGATTCCTTCACGCGCCAAATGGAGCGAGTTACGAGGATTTGTTTTGCAGGCGTTCGCTTTAAGATAATCTTTTTTTGCGGGGAAATGCGGTTTGCGTTACGTAAAATGATACGATCGTAGTTGCGATAGTGAAGTGTAGGATTTAATTTGTTTTGAATTCTTTTTTGTTTAGTGTACTAAATTGCAAAAGCGCGAATCGCTGCAGTGGAAAGAATTTGTCATTTCGCAAATTTCCTCCATCATTTCTTATTACGTCACTCGATTAACCGCGCGCTGTTGAATTTCATTCTTTTTTTAATGACTTTGTTTATGACGAAACGAAGAACCAGATGTTTTTCGAGTTCGTTGTGCGGCAGGTTAATTGAAAAACTTGTGATTTTAATCTGATCAAGGTCAGCTCCGAACCCGTATCGCACTAAAATCAAACTCCGTATCTCTTAAATCACTCTTAAAAACTCACTCATCAAACAACACAAATAAAATACCACAACATCGCAACACACGTGCATAAAATATTACCTAAAAAAAACAACACACAAAAGAATTTACAACGCGTCACGTGCAAAAAAAATCCAAATTCTTTCGCATCGACTCTTCCCTGAAGAACGAGCGAGTAATTAACCCGCGTCTCCACGGGCACCTTCATCTTGAAAAGATGGATGAAACCGATTTCCCCAATGTCCCTTCTCGTTGCCCCTCTTCCTCAAATCCATCCGGCAACCGATCGAAGCGGCGAGACCAAAAATCCCTTGGCGGGAAGGAGAATGAGACTCACCGGGCCAATCACACCATTCTCCACGTGAGGCAATTTGAGGGGTAGGGAAGGAAAACTTGGGTCAATTCGAAGAATTCCACCGACCCTCTTGTATAATAACAACAAAACGAATGATGAAATTTCACTGAACTATAAACAACAAGACACTACTATTACAAAACCGCCGTCTCATCTTACTTCTTCCTCATCTTCTGGTTGTCATATGATTCACCCGTTACATCGAAGCGTGCCAAAGATCGAAGAGGAAGAAATTCCATAGTAAAACTGACACGTATTGATCGTCAAGTTCATTTTAAAGAGAAACGAAATGAAAAATAGTTCAGAGGAGAATTTTTTGGGTTTTAGGTTACGTTAATTTATAGTATAAATCCGTCGCGACGTCGAGCTATCTACTTAATGACCCACTTCTCGCCTATTTTCTTAGCTATTTTGAGAACCAGGAAGAGCCTTAAAGGTAGAAAAACTCACCTCACACAAATTGTATTTGTCTCATAACGAGGATTCATTTAATAAGACGTTAACCGTTTCCTCATCTTTGTTTGTTATTCCGGACTACGAGTTTTTTCTTCTTATTTTTCTTCTTCTTCTTCTTTTTAAAAATTTTATTTATTGAAGAAACAAACAGAAAAAAATTTTCAATTCACGAACATGATCTCATCATTTTTTTTTCTTATTAAATAAATAAATTAACCAGCGAAAAAAAAACATATACAAAACTATTTCGATTGTCGCTCCAGTTCACAGACCCTAACTTCACGATACCAGGTCATAGAATAAAAGATGACTGCAAATTTAAATAATTTATGACGCAATATTCCATTTAATCACAAAAAAAAAACTAAAACAAAAATTAAAACACAATAAAACAGAATAAATAAATAGATAACCAGAATTTTTCCATCTCAACACCTCCCTAATCTCATCCTTTTGCTTAATTAAATAAGAAACCCGCCTTTTAAGTTGATTTGAATGCGTTATCTTCCCGAAACCTCACCCTTAATACTACAAGAGTGAATAATTATTTGTGTAAGATAAAACTCAAACGCCAACTTTATTAAACAAATTGGGGTGGAGTTCAGCCAAAAGGTGGGGGAAAAAAAACACAATGTAATTAATAATAATAAAACCGAGGGGAAGAAAGTTTATTTATCAAATGCCAGTTAACTCGAGTCATTACTCGGACATTCTTTTACGCTCTCAGGTGGAAGGGTGGAGTCATCGATCTTATATACACAATGCCCCAGGGGGTTAATGGTAAAGAGATGTCACGTGGATCGTGTTTAGACGATGCTTAGATCAGTTGCACTCTTCGAGAGAGTGGGTTTAAGGGGGAAGGGAAAATAAAGAGGGGAGGAAAAAATAGGGCGAGGTTCTGATAAACGGAGACGCCAACGAGACGCATACGAGGAAGTAATATCGATCAATTCCAAAGCCCCTATCAGCGTTCCGAGCAAAACTGCGCTGTTTGCTGTCTCGTTAACTCGTCTGGCGCTTGAGCAGCGCAGCTTCCGCGCCGTTTCTGCTGCATTCGACCAGATGCACATCATCTGAGAAGAATCACAAGTCAGCAGATGGCTTGACGCCAAAGAAATTATTTTGTGCAATTTTTGCACCTGACTCAAGAATTTCGTATTTTTTGTACGTGTAGAAGGAAATAAATGGAGTGACCTTGTTACTCCTTTGTATCCCACTGAGAAGTAAGAATTTTTTGACGTTGGTGCACACAAACACCTGTTTTTGGACCGTTCGTTAGCTCGTGCTTCACCTGCCGCCACTCGGGAAGCATTTTGGAGGGCGTCTTGTCTTCAAGTGGGCAATTAAAGGGACGGCAAAGAAACGCCTCGCGCGTGCTCTTCGCGACCACACTCTTTCATCTCCAGGGTCAAGAAAAAGAAAAGTTGCGCGAGTAAAGGATTTCTCCACGCTCCGTTGGCCTCGTGACCTTCACGCTGACTGACGCGTGATGAAAAAGACAACAGTGAGAGAAAGAGAAAAGGGGGACTGGAGGTCTACAAACTCCTTACTAACACAGAACTCCCACGAACTCTCAGTTTGAAGTACTGAAACTCACGTTCCACTTTTGCTGTCATTCGCACTAAATTTTTTTCTGGACGCGGAAAAAAAAGGTGAAAAATAGAGTGAAATTTTTTTTTTTTAACGAGTGTTTTCGGTAATTAATGTAGAAATATTCAAATTTTTGCGTGATCCGGGTCACAGAGATGTCTTGGTAGTTGTGGGTGTGTTCGATTCCCTCCCACCGGCATTGATTTGCAGTCGCGTTCCCGTGCGACCGAGTTTGCCATTTCCCCACGGGGCACACGCGTTGTGGGCCGATGACTTTTCACAAAAATTCCTTTAAAGTTTATTTGAAATTTTCAATTCAAATACGTGGTATTTCCCTTCGAATTTAACACCCAATCTCACATTTCCTCCGACTGAAAAATTTCCACATTAGGCTAACTTTAAACGTCATTTTTCTGCTTACGCTCCACTGATTCCTTTATCTTTATTCTTCAACTTTCTGTGAGCGTATTTTTCCCTAGAGATCTTCATGAGTCTGCTCGTTCATCACGAAATCAGACAGACGCAGGCGAGCGTGACTTGAGGCCGTGACGTCATTAGTTGCATCGCTGCTGGGTTTTATCCAAAATTCTTACACATAAAAACAGTTTGGATTGGTGGGAAGATGACGAGGCTTCACTCATGCACGAGAACATTGATCGTTACAATAATATCACTACTGTGAGAAATTCACTCCGAACGCGTCTTTTTACGTTACACGAACGAGGGGGGGAAATTGCTGTAAAACGACAGCAAAAAATGAGTAATAACCGTAAAAGTGAGGATACAAAAAAAAATAATTTCG
>JAQIWS010000969.1:0-14217 GCA_034696085.1 Stigmatogaster subterranea | reverse complement strand
GTTTTTGTAAATTAGTTTTGTAGTTTTGCCGCAAAACAAATCCCAAACTCGGGAATGGTAAAATAACGGCCATTATTTATTTATCGAAATGACGAAATAGGTCAATGAATGATACATTTTTTCATCTATTAATTTTATGTCATTTTTACACATAAATAGACCTGTCAGAAAAAATATAATAGATTTTATTTTTACTCGTTATGACGTGATATATCTATAAAACTAAATTTTTATTCTCCTCGCTCCGTTGATTTAGCACAAAACTCCGCCATTTTTGTTCACCTAAATCATCAAAAAATTCAAACTGTGAGTAAAATTACGGTAAATTTAGTACGTAAAGTGGATTTAGTAAACGAAAACCAATCCTAAATTCGAACTTTGAACTTGTGGTTGAGGGAATTGCGTCGAAAAACGATAAAATTTAATCAGTAAAAGACGAGTAATATTGGCCCGTTGGCATATCACACCGGTTGCACTGTGTGTCGTATTGCTAAGTTGGTTTTCTATATTTAGACTTACTAGTTTTAAAGAGACGTCTTTGCGAAGTTGTGTGTGTGTTTTTCGTATAAAAATCTGCGTCGTTTTTTCTTCCCCCAACGGAGTTTTAACTCGTAATTTCAGCATGGATGCGTTTCAGCTATCGGAAAGGTTAGGCTTAATTATCGACGTTAATTTGAGCTTGAGAGAAGAAAATATTAAAAAAAAAAAGGCGTTTTTAGTTTTATAAAAGTTTTTTAGTATTTTTGTGAGGTTTTTAGTGTAAAATTTTAGCAATTTTTGTGAAATTTTTTCTGCGGGTTGCGTAATGGCGGCGTTGTTTTATTTACGGCGTTTTTAAAACACGATTTTTGTATCGTTATGTAACTAAACGAGGATTTTTATCGTTGGAAATTATCTTAAAAGTGTATAAATGTCGAGTTGGTTATTATCTCGATTGGTTTTTGTGTGTATGTAATCGTTTAAACCGCATATTAAAAGTAGATCTCGTGTTGAGTGAGAGTAATTTGATGTTTATTGTGATAAATTTGAAAATTTTGCTTTAATAATTCACGATTTTTAAATTCACTTTACGATGGAATTTGATTTTGTAGTTTTGAAAGGATGAGATTTAGCGTGTTTGGCGTTATAAAAAATCAATTTTTAAAATCGTTAAGTTTAGCGCGAAGGTTGCTGAAAACTAGGTTAAATTTATTTTACGAAAATAAATGTAAAAATATTGAGTGGTTGAGATTTAGCGAGATGAAGATTAATTCGTGTTTTTGCGTCGGATTTTTTTATTTTAATCTAAAAAGCAACGAGAGAGAAAAAATAAGTGGATGAGATTTAATTTTTCTTAAATCGCTTCAAACATTGAAAAATAAATCCGAAAATCGATTTTTGAGATGTGGAAGGAAAATATTTTACATTTTAAAAACAAAAACAACTTAAATTTTGATTTTGATTTTTAAAACAATTTTTCCCCAACTCTCAACAACAAAAAACAAAATGGCGGTTGTGGTGTATAAAACTTCTAATGTTTCTAATGAGAACATGTCTTTATCCATATGGCACGGTGAATATGGGGTCTAAATGGAATTCAGTCGCCTTTATAAACCCAGCTGGGTATAATAGATGGAAGCTAGAAGTCATCACGTAATTACACACAGACCGTTTCGAATCGCGTTTGAGGAGAAATGGGTTTCCCTCGTCACAGCTGCTCGGTTAGGCTGTTACTGCAAGAGAAATCGTTGAATTACGATAGATTAATCGGTATTTTTGTTTCGGGTTTTGTAGATTAGTCAGTGATAACCTATATTTTGATGCTGAAGTGGTGGTTTAATAATTTACGCGCGTGTTGTTTGATCTCCGGATGACCTACTGACCTCCATGTTTGAAAAAAGAGATGACGTCATGTGGACTCGTTTTGTGAAAATTTTGAAATGCCGCTTTGGAGATTAATTAGTATTTTTTTTTGTGGTTGGGTTTAATTAAAAGTTATTTTGTAATATTTTTTTTATTAGTTTGGGTGTTTGGTAGAGAGATTAAGAGAAGGTTTTGGTATTGAAGCGCTGTTGGTTTTAGTTGGTTTGTTAATTGGGTAGTTTCGTGTTGCACGAATATTTATTTTTATTTTTGTTTATTTTAGGTATTAGTTAGGTCAATATTGATTTTTTAATGTAGTTAGGCTTAGTCCTGTGCGAAGGTATAGAAAAATGAGGTTTTGTTCTCGAGTTTTTGAAGTTTTTAGTCGCCATTTTGGTTTTTTGAGGTTTTAAGCGTGTGCTATTTTTCGTTTGTAATTTATTTATTTCGATATTATTGATTTTTTTTGTGATTACGCTTAGTCCAACACGGATATTGGGAAAAATGACACTTTTAACACGAATTTTCGCAATTTTTAAAGTTTTAAACCTTCCATTTTGATTTTTTAATGTTACTAAAACCCGTTGACTTTTAACTCTAATTTATTAATTTTATTTATTTATTTAACAGGCTCAGCCCTCCCGAACACCACGATCCCTTATGGGTTAAGATGAGCACTGTGAACACTTGTATCAGCCGAAAACGAAAGAAGCCCGAGAACAAACCACCTTCACAAATGTAAGAAATAAATATATAAATAAATAAACGCAAAAATAAAACCTAATACGTGTAGAAACAAGTGCCTTAATGAGAAGCGTCGCCGTGAACAAGAGAACATCTACTTTGAGGAGCTGGCAGAGTTGATTGCTAGCATCGCTGACATGAGTTCGCTCTCAGTCAAACCCGACAAGTGTGCCATCTTGCAGGAGACCGTCAATCAAATTCGTCGCATCAAACAACACGGTATTTATTTATATTTTTTTTAGTTGATTATATTTTATACTGTATAGGAAATGGTGAGTTGCGTAATAGTAGTCACCGTGGTTTGTTTTTTTTTAAAAATAGTCCACGATCAAAGGCGGTTCGTTAGTGGTAATGATGCTGAGAAGGGATTTTGAGTGTTATTTGAAGTTAAAATTTTTAAAATATTGAGTTTGAGGTAAATTAGGTGTAATTTTGAATAAGTTTACCGGAAATAGTATCGATGCTTCCGATTTGAAATTTTGATTTAATGCGATGTTTAAATTTGCTTTTTATAGATTATTAAATTTTAATGTTTGCGAAACATGATTTTAGTGAAATTTCTGTATTAATATTCAATTTTATTTATTTTAGAGAGCGGGAATAGTGATGCTGTTCAACTGAGTGACGTGTCATCGACTAAACATCCTCTAATCCCCAGTGATAATCTGGGACCATTACTCCTTGAGGTTTGTTAATACTTAAACCACACAATACTTATATTTTTTTACTTAATTTAATATTCTATAATATTTATTTTAGGCCTTAGATGGTTTTCTTTTTGTGGTAAACATAGAGGGCAAAGTTGAATTTGTATCTAACAACATCACGTCGTTTTTAAAATTTACTGAGGTCGGAATTTATTGCCATTTTTAATTAAACGACTAATTAATTTATTAATTAATTATTATTTGTTTATTTGTAATTTAGGATGAATTATATGGCAAGAGTATTTACAAAATTATCCACATTGCTGATCATGTTCGCTTCAGTCAACACCTAAGTCCATTGCCTTTTGGTAAATATTTTAATTTTCGCACAAAGGGATTAATAATTTAGATTTTAAATGTCTAAATTTGTTAAATTTTGTGTGATTTGCAGGTAATGACGCAGGTTGGGCATCGGACACCACAATTACGAGCAAAAATCGGTCGTTTAATTGTCGTCTGTTGGTGAAACAAATCGAAGACACTGAAGAGGACATGGAGGAGAAACAACGAGTGTTACAATACGAGAATATGCAGATCTCGGCTATTATCATGCCTTACCCTGGCGATAAAGGGGACAATTCTGAATCAGAGTCGGGTATAAAGTTTAGATTTTAGGGTTAAATTGGTAAAAAGTTAACTTTTTGTTGTTTTTTTATTTTTAGTTGAACAACAAAATTGTTTAGTTTGTGTTGCTCGTCGAATTCCACACAACGAGAAAAGCAACGAGCCTTCGGTGGAACAGTTCACAACGCGGCTCGATATTCATTTTAAGGTCACAAACGTTGATACCAGGTATGAAGTGAATAAGTTATTTAAAGATTGGTTTTTTAATCAGTTTTTGTTTGTAGTGGAATGTCGGTGAGTTTAAGTCAGTATTTGAAGGACTTTGAAGGACAGAATTTACTGGAGTTGTGTCACTTAACTGACCAACACCGATTAAGACAACATCTTCAAGAAGTTACCCAGAGTGGCAGCTGCAACAGTGGTCTTTTCCGAATTAAAATCGCCTCTGATAAATTCGTAAGAGTCCAAATAAGGAGTCAAAGATTTCCTTACAACCCAGCGACCAACGAACCTGAGTTCATCATGTCCACGCACACTGTTATCGAGTAAATAAAACGATTTATTTTTGTATAATTTCAAGGAATTTATGCGAGTTTTTTAGAAATTTTAACCGAAATTTTTGATTAATTTTAACAAATTTTGGTTGTTTTTCTTGAAAATTGAGAAAAATAACTTAAAATTGATCTAAATTTCTTAGTATCATTAGAAATATAGATTAATTTAATAAAAAACATTTCAAAATTAATTTAAACTCGCGAGATTTTTCGAAAAATTTTCTTCGGACGGCCATTTGCAAAATTCTACATTAATTCATTTTTACAAACAAATTTCTTTATTAAACTTTCAGGGACAGTGATGTAAACATGTGCCTGGACACACCCACCAGTCAACACGGATCTTCATCGGTAGTAGGCCTACAACCGAGTTCGAGTCCGATGCCGGTGGCGTCCACGTCGACTTCTGGTTCATCCAGCACGACGACCACAACAAACAACTCCTCGAGTGTCGCCTACACAGCACTCTCGCTGAATCCAACCACGGATTTGAACTTAAGCGACCTCAACTTGGATTTTTTCCCAACCTCGAGCTGGGATGTGGACAGTAGTGAAAACGGGTTGGATTCAGCGCCAACCAACGCATCCACGTCGACTACCAACACCACCACCACCAACAACAACGGCACCGGAAGCCCACGGCCACCGTCGACGAGCACGTCCTGGTCGGCAGTCACACCGTCGAGTCGACCGGCGTCTCGTCACGGTTCCGTCAACGATTTAGGCGGCAACAACGCGATGGTTAGCTTGTCGCCGATCATGTCGTTGGCGAGTCCGTCGACGCCGGTGTCCGTCGCTACACCGTCCTTTGGCAGTTCCTATCACTTTAAATCGACGCCGAGTCCCGGATTGAATAATTTCGACGGAAACAGCAACAGCAAAAAACAGCAATCGATGTTGCATTCTGACGATTCGGTGGCGTCGAGTGGACAAATGTCGTCGCCTGGTGGCGAAATTAACGACGCCGAAGAATCGAGTAGTGGCGGGAACGCGAAGTTGCGTCAATTGCTCACTCAACACGTCAGTGGGATTATGGGTGGGGTCGACGACGAAGTGACCCCGAGCGCCGTAAGTGACGGTCACGAAAACCCTAGCGGTGGTAGCGGGTTTTTGAGCAGTGGTGAAATCAAACTGGAAAATGTTGAGTGTAAAGATGGCAGTAAAGATTGTCATATTTTGAAGAAATTGTTGAATCAAGAAGACGAGGAGTTTGAGGACACGGAGTGCGAAGCGCAGAAGATGAATGAAGAGAGGGTTTTAGTGCAGAGTTCGAATATCAAAATGGAGGTACACCATCAGGAAAACGAAGCTGAGAGTCATAAGAAAACGGGTGGTGAAAATAACAAACTACTTAGGGTGAGTTTGGTATTAAAACGAAGAATTTTTGACGTTAGGTTTATTTTTAAATCCCTCCCCGATTAACCAAAAATTAATTTTTAAGTCCTTTTTTGGTTTGGTTTTGTGGTTTGGTGGTTTATGTTTTATTTTGAGGTGTTTGATCTTAAATTCTAAAATTAAAAACATGGCAGCGGTTATAAAACTCTTTTCCTTTCCCTACTGAGATTTTATGACAATTTAAAGCAAAATTTAACCCTTTAAAAAGTTGTATAAAACTAAATATTAATTTTACGGGAGAGTGTTTTTGGGTCTTAATCTTTCGCTTTATTTTTAATTTAATTATTTGAATACTTTTGTTTTTATATTTTGACGTAAAAATTGTAAATTTAAGAATTTTGCATCTTCACTTTGTTGTTATTGTTGTTGTTGTTGTCATTTTAACTTAGGTTTCATCTCACTTCATTACACCGAGACTGGAGGATCATCCTCAATTAGCAGTATGTTTGATAATATATTCAATTAATTTGGCCCAAATGTTTATTAAAAGGAAAGTAAAAAAAAAAAAATCACGTGGTAGGGATTGGAATTGGGTTATCGTTGAAATTATTATTTCTGCCCTTAATAGATAGCCTGCCATTTATTTTTATTATTTTTATGGTTTCGTTTGTCTTTATTTATTAGAAAAAAATGTTTAGGGCTTAAATTTTTGGATTTTTGTTGCGGATTTGTCAAATTTAAATTTGATGTAGTTTGATTTTTTGGGGTTTTGATTAAAATTTTGCATTATTTTAGTCGCTGTTAAATGAGAAAAGCGACGATGACGAAACTGAGAAATCAGCGGGGTTGCGAAAACCCAACGAACTGCTAAACAAATTGCTCAACATTAACGAACCTGGAGATGAAAGAGTAAAATTTCATTTTTTACTTAAAATTCATCAGAATATATAATTTAAAAAAAATTATTTTTTTTAAAGGATATCGGCAGTTTGTCATCAGAAGCGAGTTCTTCTCATCAACAACCACCGAACAACATACCACAATCGACGATTCTCAAATCCCTCGGTTACGAAATACAAGGATCAAACACCAACTCGATCCCACCGAATTACTCCCTCGAACGACGGGGAGTCAAGAGAAAAGAATCCCCGGACCACGAACCGGACAGCGGCTTAGACCCAGTCGCCATCTTGCCCAACAAACATCAAAACACTTTAAATCAATCGGCGATTATCAGTAACAGTAAGCTGTACCAGCAGAACAAAATGTTGGCAACACTGCTGGCACAGACCCCACAAACATCAGTGGTTCCGAATCTTCGAAACGAAATCCTCACGTCACTGCCTTCAGAGAAACTACCCAGAGATCTTAAAGAAAAAATTATTCCGACTCCGAACACGTCGACTCAAATGGCGATACCGCGAACCTCCCAAGAGAGCCCCGCGGGAACTCATTTTTCAGGAGGACGCGTTATGGTTTCCACCTCGACCAACGTTGTGGCGCCACCGTCGCGACCAGCGCCTATTTTTACTAATATGTTGGACGTGAATCAACAACAGCAGCAACAGCAACAGCAACAACAACAACAACAGCAGCAGCAGCAACAACAACAACAACAGCAGCAGCAGCAGCAACCGCCGACGCCCGGGCCTCAAACAAGTCGAGTCCATGTCTTGGCGCATTTAGCGCCGCCTGGAAGTGGAATTGGGAGTATGAACACGAGTGCGGCGTTGGGGAGTTTAGGTGTGTCGCCGACTGCTCCGATTAGTTCGTTGGGTAACGAGATTGCGATGGGGGGTTATAGCGGTAGTCCGGCGCCAGGTTTTTCGGAGTTGTTGGGAGAAGCGCCGCCGACGCCGGACACGTTGGATTCGCAGTCGCAGGATCCGGTGTTGTCCAAGATTCTCGACGATGTTTGTACTTTGCAGCAGGAGATGGCGTTACCTGGTGAGATTTGTTAGGTTTTAATGAAAAATTTGAGTTAATTATTTTGTTGTTGTTGTTGTTGTAGACGATGCGTTGTACAGTTTCCTCGAAGATATGCTCGGTCATCAGTCCAGCGCGAGTGGTGAAGCTCAGTACGACGCTGATAAAATGAATGAGAAATTGGCGATTAATGAAATTCAGAAACAGTTGATGAGCTGCGAAACGCAGAATGCGCCTTCGTCGAGTGGGATTAATATGTTGCCCCAGTTGCCACCGTTTTCTCAACATCAAGTAAAATAATTCTTGATTTTGTGTTTGAAATTGTGTTAAATCTTATTTATTTTTCTAGGGGCAGAATAACCAGAACATGGCATTGAGCCAAGCGATGCAGAACTTTCAGTCAGTTCCCCCACCAGTTTACCACGCTGGTAGTTACCAACAACAAGCTCAACAGCGGCCTCGTTTCACCGGTCAACAACCGGGAATTCCTCCAAGTTTGCAGAGTCAGTTGCAAATGCAAAGGCCCAATAATAATTCATACGGTTCCGTGAGCTCGCCGTCACCCAATGGACTTACTAATCCGAATTTAGGATTAAATTCTGGCATCACACCGCAGGTAAAATTAAATTTTTAAATGCAAATTAAAAGAATTGGTTTTAATTTTTGCGAGTTATCAGTTGTTACAGGTTAGGCAAATAATGCGCAATCAGAAGCCACAATTGACGAGTGTAGCCAACCAACGGCGCGGAGTACGAATGACTCAGATACCGGGTTCGAACACTCAAGTGCCCGCGGTACTCAACGACCAACTCAGTCCAGCTGGGTATGAGAATATGAATGACTTGATGAACACCACCGTCGCCCCTAACGTGTCGCTACAGGTAAAAATTTGATAATTTACTCATTTTAGCATTAAAAATTTGAATTTATTTGAATTTTTGAATTTTGTGCAGCGCTCTTCGAGTGTACCTGATTCTCAATTATCTCCTGGTTACGGCAACACAATGCTCAACCAGATGCCAAGTCCATTGGGTCAGGCTCAGCCGTCCCAGATTTCCCCAGGGAACCGCATGGCTCAGGCCACGCAACAACCGTACTCTCCACATTCGCAGAGAGCGTCGCCGCTTAGTGGCCAGCAGACGTTCCAACCTCACAGGTAAAAATTTAAATTTTTATGAATTATTTTACATGAAACTAATTTTATTTTGTATTTTCAGTACGCAAATGAACGCGTACAGCCCGCAAGCGCAACAACAAGCGCGATTGTCTCCGCATCCTCAGCAGTTGCCTTCCTTCCCGCAAGGGGCGCCACATTCGCAGCTGTCTCCTCGGTTGAATCAACAACCTCCTTTTTCGCAGCTATCACCTCAGCCTGGACCAAATGCGCCTCAGAGTTGGAGCCCCGCTCCACGGCCGTCGGCGGCGAATTTACAACAACAAAATCCGATGTTGAACGCTCAGTTATCGCAGTCGTCTTACGCTAATCAAACGCGATTCGTCCAACAACAACAACAACAACAACAACAGCAGCAACAACAACAACAACAACAACAGCAGCAGCAGCAGCAACAACAACAACAACAGCAGCAGCAGCAGCAACAACAACAACAGCAGCAGCAGCAGCAACAGCAACAACAACAACAACAGCAGAGACAAGGAATGCCGTCGTTGCGCGGGATGTCAACTGCCAACACTGCCAATGCCGCCCGTCAATCTCCTTACCAGACTGAGCAGTACCCACCGTCGCCTAATAACCAAATGAGTATCTATCAACAACAACAACAGTTTATCCAGCAGCAGCAGCAAGTGAGGAATTTGCAGAGAACGTTGTCGGCGCCAACTCAGATGCCAGGTAAAATTGCGATAATGCAATTTAGAAAATTTAATTTAATTTTAATTTTCGTTCCAGGTCGCGTGCATTCTCCGCGCACACCTCAGGGTCCATACCTGAGCACCCAGGAATCGATGCTGTCACCTGGAGCTCAAATGAGCCCCTCGTATCCACAGTCGATGCCTAACACACCTGGCGGGATAAACCAATCATTCCAGGCGCCGAACGTCACCGTGCCTCAAAGTGCTCCACCCCCGAGTTACAGCGCCACCACCGCCGCTGACCAAACTCACTTCCCATTCGACCATCAAACATTGCAGAGTTTTAGTCCCAGCAGCTCTAATCAGATGGTCGCCGATAGGTATAATTTCGTATAATCTCTGAGTTTGATTGATTTTTATAATTTTTTTTGATAGTTTTGTCGGTGTTTATAGGACGCGGCCTCCGTTGTCACAAAGCGGACCTGGTGTGACGGAATACGTGCGTCAGGAGTTGAGGAATCGAGTGAATAGGGCTCAGCAGAATCAACAGCAAGGACATGTAAATATGGAATATTTTTTTTAATTAAGTTAAAATATTGAATTGTGGTTGAATTTTTCAGAGTAATACGAATCAGATGTCGGGGCATAACGTGCAATCTGTGAGTGGTCCTGCGGGACAAGCGATGCAGCAAGCGGATTACGATCCACTCGCGATACAATTAGACTTACCAGCAGGTACATATTACAAATTTATATAAAATGTTATTAGATTTCGTAACAAAATGTACATTTTTTTAATCCAGGTCCCAGCGATCAACAAGCCAAGTCTCCCGGTTTATTTAATATGATCGGATTACCAATTCCGGACGGTAATTTAGACGGGCGACTTAATCACGGACACAATAGTCCTAGGGTAATTTGACAAATTATAAATTTTGAGGAAAGTATTTAGTTTTTAATTTATTTATATTTTTAAAGAACCTGGGTGGGAAGAAGAGCTTGCTGCAGCAGCTGCTGTCGGAGTGACGGATGTGCAAATGGAATATTTTAGACAACCGTCCCTTCCGAGCTGTAGCTCCTGCCAAGTTTTCGCGCACTTCGCCGAGTTGTTATTTGGGGGATAAGGAAAATGGCGCCACCATCCAACGCAGATTTCAACTTTATTTCTTTTGTTTCTGACATTTATTTACTTTTAAACAAGATTATTAAGTGATTTCTGTGATTATTTTTCCCTCCTCTCCCCCCGCGGATGCCGGCTGATAAAAATTTGAGCTTCGTTCGACGTGAAAGCGACGTCGCGAGATGATGACGTGTCGTGTGACGTGTGTGAATTTGTGTTTGTGTTTTTGTTGTGGCCTTTTTTGGAGTAATTTTTTCTATTTTTAAACTGTTTACTTTTTTTTCTTGAGGGGGTTTGCAAAGTTTTTTTTTGTGGATCTTTTTAAGTGACAAGTGACTTCCAGATTTTACGAAAACAAAATAATTATGAAGACAAAAGATTTTTTGATTTTAGAATAATTTTTGTTTTTTGATGAGAAAAAACAAAATCGACCGGGGGTTTAAAATATAAAATTAAGAATAATTTCATTTTTTATTTTTAATGAATTTGGTTAAAATTTAAAACGAAAATTAAGTTAATTTTAAAATTTAAATTTAAACTAGGTCATCTGTGCTGCTGTTCATCACTCATAAAAAAAAGCTAAAAAAACACAAAAAAAACATCGTCTTCGAGTCTGCTTCGTGAAAAATAACAAAAAAGAACTTCCTGGTTTGCTCAAGGAAAACTATAAAAATATAAAAAAAAAAATTAGAAATGGTAAAAATAAGAAAAAAATTTTACTTGTCCACTTGGCTGTTAAGATTATTATTATAGAGTTGCATAGTTTATGGAATACTTTATATACACGAGTACAGATAAATAAAATAAGTAAATAAATAAATAATTACACAACAGATTAACTAAATAGATATCTTGATGTAATGAAAAATAAATAAATAAATAAAAATCTCCCTCTAGAGTTTATATTAACGACAAACTTATTTTTCTGTTGTTGTTAAAAAGTGTACATCTTAAACAACTTGCCGTGTAAATAATAATAATTAATTAATGATGATAATGATTAATACGGTGGTAATTTTTCTATGTATGTAAATATCACTATATTTGATTGATTGATTGATTAATTGACGTGAGGGTAGTAGGACTTTTAATGAAGAATCACAGTATTATGTATGACGTTTTGATTTTTTGTTTTATGAGGAATTTTATGTGATTCTGATTATAGTTAGGGTTATATAAAAATATTTGAAAATTATGATTCGGAATATATTTTGAGTTTTTGATTAGTTGATTGATTTGATAGTGGAGTTGTTAGGCATCTGGTTGTCCGTTGAGAAATGTTGAGTTAGGTTTAGATTAGGGTTATTTTTTAGTGATTTATGAGAATAATAAAAATTGATCGTGGATCCCTGATTTTTTGTTCTGGAAATTTGGATGATTTATTTTGATGAAATTTGTTGTAAATTTTATTGATTTGGGTTAATTTTGAATTTTTGAGAGGAATGTTTTGTTTTTTTGTGATGCCAATGATACGTAATTTGAAAAATTTTGAAAATTTTTTGAAAAATATGATTAAAAAAATTTTAGATTTTAAAAATTTTAAAAATTTTAAAAAAGGGTTAAAAACGATGTTACAACAAGAAAAACGAGCGTAATTCCATGTACAAAAAAAAATGAACTTTTAACCGTGCTTTTTCTTAAGTTTGTAATAAATATTTTTCTTTCATTAAAATTATTAAATGATAATTCTAACGTTAAGAAAGTATAAACACAAATTATTAATTAACAATCTCATTACATTATGCTTAGCAAAGTGCAATGTTTTAATTTTCTTTGGTTTTGATTTTAAACTTTAAATTTTAAATTTTTCTTTAAAAATATTTTTTTTTCTGTGACCTGAAATTTTTATTTTGTATTTTGTCTTTAAATTTAATTTTCAAAAATTCCTCCGCTACTTAAAAAATTTTCACCCAGGGTTCACTTTTAAACAAAAATGTTGGCGGGATTTCTCACTTTAAGAAAAATAGATTTAAACATAAAAATTATTTTGTAAATTATAAAAAAAAAGTTAAAAAAATTAAAATGTAGACCGTGAAAATTTATATATATATATCTCCATTTTGTTTATTTGTGTTTTTGTTTTAATTGCACAGAATTAAACCAAAGGAATATTAATCGAATTTTTACTTTTTAAAGAAATTATAACCAACAATTTTTAATTATTTTTAGTTATAATTTTATGGGAATTTTTTTGATTATTTTTCATTTACAACGTAATAATAATTATTAGTAAAACTGTATTTGTTATTATTATTATTATTAGTTTTACTAACAATAATAAACATTGTTTTATTATAATGTTTATTATTATTATTATTATTATTCATGGGAGAAAAAATATATGTAAGAGTGTGAATAATATTTTTATAATAATCGTGTGTACATTGCTATTAGTTCCGACAGTATACCACACTTCTATATTTACTATTACTACTATTATTACTACTTCTACTACTAAATACTACTACTACTACCACCACGAGGATATTTTTCCCATTTTTGTTTGTTTATTTTTCTTGGGATATTATTATTATTATTATTATTATTATTATTATTATTATTGAGTAATAATCGAGTAAAAAGAATTTTTTTGTTATTTTAATACGTATATTAAACATAAGATTTAATGATAATGAATGTTTTAATTATGTTTCTGTTGTATTATATTGTAATCTTTGCTAACGTTGGTTTTGTTTCATTTTTTTGCAGTTTTTGAGTTTTGTTAAAAAAAAGGATACAGTACCAAATGGTTGGTTGGTTTTTGTCATTTTTTGATTTTGTTGAAGTTGAAGTGGTTGCAGCTGAAATTGTGTTTTATTTTTTGTTTTTGTTTTTGTTTTTTGGATTGAAAAAAAAATTATAATTTAACGATGACATTAGGAATATTGTTTTCCTTCGTTTTGTATATTGTGTAATGAAAGATACAAATGATAGCATCGTGTTAATTCAAACATAGTATGCTCCGATATTAAAAAAGAAAAAAAAAAGGGTTTTGCGTCTTTAAATTGATATACAGTACAGTATTACGACCGTGGTTAGATAAATTTTATTTGTCGTAATTCTCGACATTAAAACCGTCTTTGCGTTAATTTTGCGCGTTTTCAAAAATTGCATGTAGTATGAATTGGCGAATACACTTTGGCCTAGGGGTGGTATTACAGTATTTTAAATTAAGATGTCCTCAATGATATTTCGTCTATCTGGAATAGAATGTAACGTTAGTGCTATGCTGTGGTGGTGAGTACAGGGATTTGTGATGCAGGGAAGTCATTGCGTTTAGAAAAATGAACAAAGTGTACTTTCTATCAATTTCGCTCGTCCTTATCAAAGTACGTTCACGAACATACAAAATTTTACTACCAAGGAATATTTTGGTCAATGTGCGACGATCGTCGTATCTGCAATTGCGTGTAAATGGGGGGCTTTCTGCAAAATTAAACCTTGCTGCATTTTGGAGAAAAATAATACATTAGCACCTATTGTTTCAACGAAGATATGGAAATCGACGGTGTAAGACGATTATCTTTTATTATCAAGTACCGTAATCTACAAGAGAATAGCGTAAGTAATGTAATGAAGAAAAGTAAAGAGCAAGTGATTTGCAGTGACTAAG
>JAQIWS010000968.1:0-14221 GCA_034696085.1 Stigmatogaster subterranea | reverse complement strand
AATCCTACATGCATTTCATTGGTTGCTATGAATATTGTAAGTCCCTTTTAGCTACTTTAGCCATAACAACGACAGCCCCCGAGGAGTAATTGTCCCGGTTAAACGGAATTGTGTCCCAAAAAACCGATGCAATTTCTATTCACTTATGGGATTTGTTTTGGGGTTTTGACATTTGTCCCTATAAAGCGGTTGTCCCATTTAACAGGTGTCTCAAATAAGCGGAATCGACTGTATTCATTGTATGAATTTTCTTCCATTTACAATGGAGGACCACTTAATTGATTTCACTATTTCACGCTAAACCCAAAAAATTAAAGTTCGAGGCAAAACGCTTATTAGTGATTGTGTGTAGGCATTTAAGTCGTTACGTATTAATTTCGTTGGTCACATTTTAGGAATATTTTCTAACCGCCGTTTTCGCTTTTAGCGGCAGGTGGAAAATGAACCATAATGCTCCGCGCATGTGAAAACAGTTGATATTGAAGTAAAAGTTGTCTTTGATCTCAGTTTGTCACCGTGAAAGGTAACACGTCTCGTTAAAGTGGTAATTTTTCTGAGCTGTGGAGCGTAAGTTCGATAGCCTCGAGAAAATGGTCAACTGAATCGACATTTGAGTTGTTGGGCCTAAGCCAGTTATTTACAAATTAACAAATTTGGGAGATAAATTTGTAATTGTATTATAAATATTAAGTTAAAAATGTATCTGTAATGCAATGAATTTGTTTTCAAATTTTAATGTAAATCACGGAAATTTGTACACTTTACTCTGGGCTAAATTCTTGTTTGTATTACGTTTTCATATTTTAATGGCAAAATTAATTTTTACACATTTTTATCTACATCTATGTTTAAAGATTAATATTAAGTGACTGCGTAGAAAAATCTGAAATTTCATAATTTTTTTTATTATTTTTATGTCTGCACTGAAAAACAATATTGTGCAGGTAAATGCCAGTTTCTTCAACTGTAATACTTTCCATTTAAATTCTTGTTACTGGTATCCGTCTGTGAACATCTTGGATACTCTTAGTTAGTTCAGTTACAAATTAATATATTTTTACTTATTGGTTTAAACCAGTACGTTATTCCCATTTTTCACTTACTACTGCGGTCTATTGAATTAATAGACATACTGTAGTTTAAATTGAAATATTTTTTTTTATCTGACTAACCGTTATACATTGCTTAGTACTACAAGTATTTCAGTGCCTTCTATAAATTTAGAATTTGAGTTGGTTAAAATTTATTTTTATCGCTGTTAGCTGGTGAGTAGGGCCTGCAATACCGGACGAAAAAATCGCTACCGGTATTTCGGTATTCAAACCACTCAATACCGGAATACCGGTATCAATACCGGCATTGTAAAAAATTCCAAAAATTTTTTTTTAACCACCTTATTTATCAAATTATTCAAAATCCATTTATTAAACTTAACAATGCGATTAATTGTGAAATTGCTTGACTTCTTGATGAATTAGACCTTTAAAAAGCAGAGACTTTCAATTGTCTTATCACTCAAGCTCGTGCGGACTAGTACAAATGTTATTTGCAGTTTAAAAAGCCATTTCAGCTTTAACACGTGTTGGTGGAATTTAATGTTAACAAAGTTGCCTTTGTTGGCATGGACGTTTGTATTTAAATATCGCTTGTTTCTATTGGAGGTCAATTTATCAAAAGTCAAACTGAATCTTTTCCCTTCATCCTTTAATCTACGAATATCACTAACAACTAAAGCACGAATATTTTTGCTCTAATTTATAACTACATTTTGAATCGTATTTGCTGATTTCGGAATGTCAGTGAATTGTCTCACCATTAAACCTTTTCTTATATCAACAGATGTACAAAACACGCCAAAAGGCAAACAGTCAAGGGCTACCATACGCGCTAATACTTGTGGCAAAGTATTGGTTTTTAAGTACTGTAATTCATTACTAGAGACTGTGGATTGACACGGTAGATAAGATCAGCAAGCGATTGATTGATTGTGTTATGTGTAGTATTTGATTACTAATTTTTTACTTTGGAATTTAAAACAATTGATTTTTTTTAAATACCGAAATACCGGTATCTTTTCACAAATACCGGTATTTGAATACCGGCAAAAATGGTCCGGTATTCCGGTTTTTGGGATTACCGAATACCGGTATTGCAGGCCCTACTGGTGAGTTTATTGTTATTTCTGAAACTGTACATTTTTGTTACAAAGGATGCGTGCAGTTGTAGCTTGCATAAATTAATATCTTGCATTTCTTAAAAAAATTTGCATGTTTGTATCATTTCAACATGCAAATTGTGATGAAATCGTCTGTCATTGCAGATTGCGACAAACAAGCAAGACGATGTCAAATTTTGATTTGATGTCACACATTGAGTCGTTGCATAGTCTTAATTCATCGATAGGAAACGAAAAACCGGTACGCAGTGACTTTTGGTGTCTTACATGTCGTTTCTTCAAATCACTAGTTTACGTTTTAAAATACAGTAGTTTAAACGTAAACTTTACCCTATTCTAACCTTTATTTGGGCAAAAATTGTCTTTATATTACTGTATGTAGTTGACAGTAAAGATTTGTTTTCTTGATTGCTAAACCGTTTTCCGTGTGTTTATACGTGTATTTATTGCTTTTTGTTTACTTGTGTCGCCCGAAGATCTGAATGTTTGAGTGGGATGGTTAGCTCTCAATTTACTTACTCCGTCTCTTATTACTACGGTATTAAGTATATTGGTGTCAGTATAAATTGTGAATGCACCGGTAATTTTGTTCTGAATTAAACAATTTCAATTGTAATTTTTTTAATGTTTTCTAGTTATTCACGCTGATAGTATAATTAATGCTGCATTAAGTCGAACAATTCTCACGCTTTTGCGACCTTGTTCTACTTGTTATTTTGTGCAATTTTTGAGTTTTCAGTTTGACATTGCTTGAAAAACATTGTTACAATGCTGTGTGCAACTTCGCGCAGTAATTTTGAGCGTATTGTATATTCGAGTTGTCAAATTTAGTTGTAGGTTGGGAATAGTTGCCTAGTATTGCTTTCGAAATAATTAATTTTATTTTAAACTTAAAATATAAATACATTTCATTCGTGTTAATCATAAAGAAATTGAAAATATCATAAACATTTGTTTGTATTTTTCTTCTTCAAAATGACTAGTCTTGTATTTATGAGTTGGTTCAGTATTAGCCATAAATTATACCGTCTCATTGCGAAGTTGAGTACAGATATTAATTGAAATTGTAACAATTATTAACATTTTAAATTCTATCCGCATTCAAATGGCTATGAGCAAATAATTTCGGTCATCCTATTCATTTTTTTTCAATCATTGCTATTGCGCTAATGTTCTGCGGCGAAAATGTAATGAAGCGCTTTAGAAGCAAAGCGCGGCAGGTGTAAGAGTAAATTAAGTTACCGTGTCGGTTTTAGTGTTAGGAATTCCGTTTTTTGATCAGTCGGTATAAAATTCTGTTGTTGATCAAGTCATCAAGAAACTTTGTTGCCACTTTGATCTATGAATTTTGTATTTGACAACGTGCACGTCGAAATTCATTCGGTGCTCAGCGAAAAATACTTATTTTTTGTGCCAAAGCGTCACTTTGGATGATTGAGCAAATTATAAATTTTATTCATGAAATTGTCAGATATTTATTTTCAGTATCTATCCGTATGTTGTAACAGGTTGATTTTAGTTGTGTGAAAACACTTCAAATTGTTATTTTTCCGTATTTCATAATTGACTTAAGTTTACACTTCAAGAGTAGTAAAATATAACTTTGTAATTTTGCGTATGGGGTGATGAGTGACAAAAATCACGTTAAAACTAATTTTAGTGATTTTTTCCCCCCTTAACTTCTTGAAATCGATTTTGTAGTGCGTTTTTTTAATTCGAAAAAAATACGCAAAAATTTAGTGGGGTGTTGCATATGAGGTTTGAAATATAATAAAGTTTTAGATATGTTTACAATGTTGTGCTCCAATTTGTCTGAGTGATCATTTGCTTTAGTTACGAATTAAACCATTCGATTTAGAAATTTTTGTCGTCAACATTTTAAACCACTGTTCTTTTCTGTGAATTTTGAAATACTGCAAATGTTGCTAGTAACTCAGTTATTCGCACAATACACTGGATTTTCTTTTCAACAAATTCTGTTGACATCTTCTAGCTTGTTTTTCGCAGTTTGTAATGACAGAATTAATAGTAAACGCAACGAAAATTACTACTTATTGCGAGATTACAAAATTTGGTGTATTCTTATGTTTCTAAAACAAATGAGAATTCACTGAAACGAGACGAAAAACTGGTAGCGGTATTTAGTACCTGTTGGTATTTTACATGTCGTTTCTCCAAGTCATTAGTTTACGTTTTAATAGTAAAATTTTCAGAAATCTTAAATAAGCTTACTTCAAAGTTTAATGGATAACGAACACTCGTACAATCGTTTTCAGCAAACTTTACAACAGCAGAATTCCAATTGTTCACAAGTTTTTTAAATGTAAATTTTCTGTGCTTGTAATCAATTAGACAAACAAGTACTACATGTGGACGTGCAAATTTAGTTTCTCATGTTGCTGTACTAAGGCGAGTTTACATCTCGTCTGTATTAATAAAAAAAGTGTCTTTATACTGTAGAGAATTTGTGAGACAAATTTCAATCGGTTTTGCCCCACCACTAATTTCGGTTTGGTTGTAATTTCAATTTCAAAGTAGTTTAAACTTAAACTTTAAAGTTGTAAAAATTTCTTACACTCGAATAAATGTTTGTGACTTAAACAACACATTTGTTCCCAAAAAATTTTACGGTCGTAGAAATTTGTTGCACCGTATTCTTACGCTTAAATCTTTGCTTGGGCACAAATTGACCTTAAATTATACAACTGACACTAAAAAATTTGTTTTATTGATTACTGTGCCGTTTTCCAAGTCGAATACAGTATTACCATATTGTATAACCGACTTTATAATTATTACTCTTGGTTTGTTTTATTGTTCATTGCTTTTGTATGTAATGTCAAAATAAATCCTGCTTAATTTCTCAAAATTATGAAGGTTGAAAACTATGTTACTAAGTTCTGCAAAGCAAATTTTGCTGCTGTTATTATCGTAATAAGTAATTAGTTGTTGTAAATTGATATTTGCGAACTTGTCTTAAATTTTATTAAGTGTGCGTAAAATGTGGGCTAGAGTGAATTCAATATTGATTAAAACGACAAATTTCACATTAGGAATCATTTTATTGAGAATAATTTAAAACCATTTATTAAGCACATCTTAATTTCAATATTGAAGTTTGGGACCTGGCTAATTCCAGATTACCGAAAATTCCGTGTTATCAAATTATCTTAATCAAACGCGATGACGTTTTTGTTAATTATTAAAAACATTTCTTAATTTTGACCCAAACAAAAATTTAATTCTATAGTTCATTGAATTATCTCTTAAGAGATTATTACTAGAATTAAATTCTTAAATTTGAAATTTTTAAGCTTAATTGCTATTTGCGTTGTTCTAATATTACAATACAGTATTAACTTATAATAATTCAAAAAAAAAATTGTATTTTTCTTTTTGGGATTAATTACGACAAAGGGAGGAAATTTTTGTAACTAGAAAAGTAAGCCAGTCTAAATATAAAGTTGATTACAAATTTGAAATACGCATATCCGTAAAAACAGGGATTCAATATTTATGTTTTAATGCGATAATTCTTTATATATATGTTAATTCAGTGGTTAATCTGCAGAAAACAAAACAATCTGAAATGTGATAAGTTGAAGTTTTACAAGTTTATACTCTTGCACGTGAATTTGTTAATTAATACGGTAATATAATTACAAGTTAGCTTATTAATTAACTGATTCAATTTTGAATTAGAGTAAAGAAGAATGACACTTTTCACTTCTATACACGTTTTACGTAATTTGCCCTCGTTGATAGCAGTATATACTACATAGTATTTCTAAGTTGTCTGCTGACATTAATGTACACAAATTTTCTGGTACTCCGTATTTTACTTAAACTATCAATTTTAAGTATAGACAGCAATTTTGCACAGCACTTACTCAACGTGAAAATTATTCTAATCGCAATTAATGGTGTTTTTTAAAATTGGAATATTTGGATAACTTTTTCGTTTTTTAGTGACATTGATAGCTGTGTGAGTGACGTTAAACTCTCAATATTCTCTCGTTAGTATTGCACTAAATTTTGACGAATGTGATCAAACAAATGTTTGTGAAAAGAAAATTTTTGCTATCCATATTTTCGTGTAAGGTGTGAACTTTGTTTTGATTTGTAGACAAATTTGATATTTTATTGTTTCAGTTACGTTGCATTTATTATCCATTTCTGAAACATTTTTCAGAAATGGATTTTAATTCGTTTTTGTTTGATTCATCATTTAAAGTTATTCTCAAGTTGTTTTCATACGCAAAAAATCGTAATACTTTGCTCGAACAAAAAAAGTTGAAAGTAAACCAATAGTTGAGTTGGCTTCTCTGTAACTATTCGTATTCAATTCCCAACACTGCACACTGCAGGCCTTGTACCCTTACATTCGATTTAATCCATTGATTTCTCTCCGTCTGACTGTTTCTTCATCTTCTTCAAGGATTTCGATACCTTTAAACAAATGTGAGTGAACTGACATGAACGAAGAAAATTTAATTTAGCAGTTGTCGTTAGTTGTTGCTGCATTTATTCCACGTGAAGCTGTGTGTATCGCGACATAGATTTTTATACACGTTAATCAAAACATCGTTTCGCATTTGTATTTTCCCATTCAATTTTTATTTTGTGCCGTTTGCTTTCACGTAAGCTAGGTGATACAAGTTAAAACAAAAAATATTCAGCTAACGCCTATCGAGGATTTTTGTAAGTCTGAGAAATTTGAATTTTAGCGTTAAAGTGCGAAGCTAATTCGGGTCAAGAATGTGTAAATAAACAGATATAAATACACGCTAATTTGCCAATTAGTATCTACAGTCAGTTTACAAGGCAGAATAATTTTAGTACCAATTTTACTGTCCATTTAATAGATACTGGTAATTTTTTTTACTGATGTTTCAAAATGAGCCACTAATTTTTCATAAAGCTTGTAATTTTTTAAGTAATAATAACTGCACTCAGTTTTACTTAAAAATTTTACTTTCACCCAAAATGAAATATTTCACCGTTTATTATTTCAAGCGATTGTTTTTGTCCGATCGCAGTCGATTCGAGTCGTTGTGCTGATCGAATTTAATTCTAAATTAAAATTGTGTAGAATGGAGTCGGAGAGCAAAGTGTGACATTGAGCTGTGTTTTAGCTTATTACTGAACGTCTTTACTTGGATTTGAACCAAATTCTTTAAATTATATATCAATACGACATAAGTAGTTACCCGATTTCCGTTACTTGTACTTTCTTAGTATTTTGGTCAATAATTATCGCTTTTCTTAATTTCCCCCGATTAGCTTAGAAAAGTTTCAAAAATCCAAAATAAATACTTACTACTGAAAAATTTGCGGTAAGTATTTTTAATTAAATCAAATTACATTAACATTGCTTGTGAAAAATATTACGTATTCAGGATATTCTAAATTTGTTTCGAAGTGGTGGCACCATTTCATTATCTTTCAATTTCTCTGTGTCCGCGCTATTTCGTCTAATCCATCGTTACAATACGCGTTACGTACGCAATATAATGATGTACAGTACAACGTTAATCTTGATTTGCAACAAGCATTTCATGGCTTCTCAAGGTGAAAATTATTGTTAAGAAGGTCAGTCCCCAGGTGTTTGAAAAATCACATTCAGAAGCAAAGATTACGTAGTAGTTTACTACCCATGATTCGTAGTTTGACTGAGTACAGTATATAAAAATTTGGACATTTTACAGTGTGAATTTCATTTGATTTTTTTTTCACAAGTCATACTCCGTATTTGTAAATCATGCTACAAATGCAAAATTAAAATTTCTTAAATTATATACAAAAGTTTGGAATGCAATGATTAAATTCGTAATTTTTCGTTTGTTAGCATTCTTGTGGGTTACTATTAATTTCTTAAAATATTAGAATTATAGCAAGCATAAATATTCTGACAAAAGTAGAAAAATTAATTTTTAATTGAGTAAATTTAGAGTAACAATTCAAATTTTTGTTTTTATATACAATGAGTTTAACTAAAACCATTAACTTACAAGTTATTTTCAAAAAACCGTCCTTTGATTAAACGACAGGTCGATTTTTGTTGGCATTTGTGTGGTAATACTGTACTTAAAACTCTTGAGAAAAAAAACCAATTGTAAGCTTATACAGGATTGGAGATGGAATTTTAGTTTTAAAATACAATTTCTAATTTTGGGTATGGAGTGATGAGTGACGAAAACCACGTTGAAACTGCTTTTGGGAGTTTTTTTCCACAAAACTTCTTGAAATCGATTTTAAAGTTCGTTTTTCAAAACAAATATCTAGAATAATAATCTTAGTAATTTAAATTTCTTAATTTTCTATACAGTACTTCAATATTAAGAGAACAAATCGGAAAAATTAATAATCCAAAAAAATTAGTAAAATGTTGTTACTTTTCCTGAAACTACATTTTTCTCGTGTTTTTTTGACGCTGGTTTTATTTTATTCTGTTTTCAGCTTCCATTACTCTCTCTCTCTCTCTCACGCCATATTGTAAATTGACTATTTAATTTGTCTTCATGTGGTAGTACAATCTTAATTTGAGAATTTCCCGTTTGATAATTTATGCCACCATATGTATAAATTGTTTAAAATACTGTATCAAGCAAGTAAATCTTTTACCATATTCTGTGGCAAATTAATTTTTGCACATAGTTTTTTTCCCGTGTGTAAAGATTTAGTTGCTGTGAGTAGAATAACCTGCTATAAGTATGGTCCTAATTATTAACTGAACATTAGGATTATTTAAGTAAAATTTAATATTACTGTACGTCATCCATATGTAAATTGGACAGATGTTGGTTTGTTTTTAAATACTGCCGCAGAAAACCGTTATTAACTGTTGTATTTAACCGTTTTTACATGCTTTGTATATAGTAGAAACGAAATTATTTAATTTATTACTGTAATTTGTACGTTTTTTCAGTAACTATTGTAAAATTAAATATTCCTTGGAACTGACATCAATTTTAATGTCAAATTTCTTCAAAAAAAAAATTGATTTATGAATAAAATAACAGCAGAAAGATATTGCTTTTCCAAGACAAAATTGCAATCTATTTATTCATTGCTGTTGGTGTTAAATCAGTTATTTGAGTTTTGCTATGCTTAGAGAAAAATGGTTAAATTTTTAGTAAATGTTAAAAATCGGAGAAAACGTGCTGTATAAACTTTATTTAAAAATATATTTTTAAGTACAGAACGAAGGTTATTAGAATAACCTTGACAGAATGTTGCCGCCATTATGAAAACTTTGATTAGTTCTAAACTCAGAAAAGTGCATTTCTGATTTGAATTTCTAATTATTTTTTTATTTGAAGTATTATACCGTATAAAGTATGCAATATAAGTTTTAACTGAAATTGATTGTAATTTTATTAGAACACTCTAACTTCCGTCGTAACAATGTTTATTCTGATAAATACCGTTTATTACCTATCCTTTGTATCCTAGAGTAAATGTTAATCTAATTTTATCATCCGTTATTAGCCAACTTTAGATTGGATTACTGGCTGTTGCGGTCTAATTTATGGGGGGGGGGGGAAAACTTCGAAAAATTTAAATTTTATAACTGGGCAGTATATTTGTCACATTACAAAATAAATCCGTAAAACTGGCATTATTTTTTAACGTGACTTTAGTTCTGCATTGGTATTCAATGTAAAAAGTACTACTTCGCTTCTATGTTTGTAATTTCATGTATATGATCCGTTTGCTGACTCATTAGGAACTATTTCCACTTTTATTTATTTAATCCTGAAATAAATGCGTGGTACTGTGAGAATTTAAGTTTTAACGAAACTTTATGTTAATTTTCGTATATAATAATATTTAAAATTGTACGTAAAATTAACATTAAACCATCGAGCTGAGATTTGTAATAATCTTAAAATTTTTAGTACGGTACTTGCGTTGCAATCTGTTTGTTCTTTAATGTTTTTTATGGTTTGATAATTTCGTGCAATTTAAAACCGTGTCACAATGACCTTACTAATAATCATTGACATTCTTTATTTTGATACTCGATGTGTGAGAGTACGATTTGTTAATTATGGCTTGTGAAAATTTGTTTTGATCATAACGTGCGTTCATTTTATAAAAGAAAATTTCGATTTTCCTGTTGAGAAAAGATAAATTTTCAGTAAGTAACCTTTCATTGAAAAAGTCAAAACTGAGCTTAGAGCAGCTTTTATAAAATTGTCTTTTGTCCTGTATCTTCCAGTAGAGTGACTCAAAAAACATCACATCCAATTTACGAAAGATACTTGCAGTCGATTCTTTTAGAAAACGAACGCATCTATTCTTTTTTTTATTTTGTGCAAATGCCGTGTTACAATTTACGGAAATACCACTGAATATTAATTTTATCCAATGTGCTTTTTGTAAGTTTTATCTATAGCGTTAGTATGTTATAAATCTTAACCGTTTCCAGTTTCTTTGATCTACAGTATAACTGTTTGGATTAAAAATTGCTCTGCCATCTTCGTACTCAATAAACAATTTGATGGTTCACCGAACATTTACGGCTGTTCAATTTAACTTAAATTTTTTTTCAGGTGCAAGTTGTGATTGTTATTTTAACGCAGAATGATGATTTTATTTTTTTAGTGACTGAAAAAGTGTCTTTTGACCCCAAAAAAAATTAAATCTGTCGATTTTGCGATTTAACAAACGTGAAAATAGCTATGGCGACAATTTTTCCTGGTGATTAATAACATATTATAAATCTGTTAATTATCCGCTTGTGTTTTTAAAGACGTCTATTTCAGCGTTACTATCTTTTTCTTAAATAATTTTAGTTAATGACAATCTCGTGTGAATGCATCGCAATGATAATAAATTTTATGGTCTAGGCAGGTGAATAATTAATTAGAATAATAAATAATTTATCATTCGTAAAGATGTTAACTTGCGTGTTATTTCACAAATTTTCATGTTTCTGAACAATTGGTAACGCAAGCAATATTTATGTTCAACTTCCAAAAAAATTCACATACCAGTGTTAGTGTTATATGTTTTAGATGGATGCACATTTTGTTTATTAAGAATTTGCATGCAGCGTTAACAATTTTGAATTTCTGTTTATTCTGTACTTAAAACTTCAGCTAAAACTTTTATCATAACAATTGTAGTTCAAAACCTTAAAAATTCAAATTCAAATACTAATTTTAAAACCGTTCTTCTTGTATAATTGTTGCTTCTCTTGCTGGTTTTCGACGTGATATTTGCACGTGCCACGTTTTTTCCGCATACTGAAACAGAGATATTTTGTTTGGATTTAATTTTGGAAAAATTTAATTCAAACTTTAATTATATGGCACAAAAAAATTTCCAGTTGTCGAACGTCGCCGCCATTATGTTCCACGTCCGTGAAATTTTATCACGTGTCATAATCAATAGGTTACCGTTATATCTTTCTATTATTGAAAGTTAGATTGACCACGAATGAGATCAATGAATCAGTTTATAGCGTTAATATACAAAACTGTTTGTGCAATTTTCTTTGTGGTTAAAATTGGTGTGAAACAGAATGAAATTTAATTCATCTGCAGTTTCAAATTAATTTTCACCTGATTTTGCTTTGATTTGTCTAGCATCAATTGTTAATTTAAAGTTACACTTATTTTCATTATTTTACTACGTGTTATCCAAGAAGAATATTAATGTCCACTTGCTGTACACACCACTAATTAATCAAGCGAATTGCCCAAATTTTAATTACCGATACAAAACATACCTGTTTGGGTGACGTAAATCAAATCAATCAATCAAAACGTCGTCGTTGCTTTCTTTAATTTTAGTGTTACTAATTGGAAGTCGTCTTTTACAGTACGTCGTGATTGTTAAATTTTTTTAGTAGTTCTTAAATTAAAATTTAGGGGAAAAATCTAATTGAATTGCCTAAGAAATGCTGGAAAAATTTTAAACGTAGCATTTTAAGTGTTGAACCATTTGTTTTCCATTTTTTCCATTTTCTCTATGGATAATTAATGGAAGCTATTTTTTGACGTTAATTTTCTTAATAGAATACGTGACAAGAAATAGTTAGTTGTGAGCAAAAAAAAATAATTCAAAACTTAATTACCGAGTGTGTTTAGTGATACGAATTACGAACTCAAATTTGATTTGTTATCGAGTGGTTTAAAGTTTAATTTAATTCGAATTATCGTATACAGTAGTACCATCTGCACTTGTTACAGAAGTGTTTTATTAAAAGAAATTATTAGAAAATCTAATTTTATATTTAAATTTGTATTTATATTTACTATACCGTATAATTACAAGCTGTTATCGTCAAGTACCGTTTTTGTGATACGGAACAAGTTGTAAATTTTCAGTTTGCACGCTCGTTGATTTAATGCTAAGAGTAAGAGCATCGAATATTGTCAATTTTTACGCGAGCGTAATTATATTTTTAGCCATTAATTTTTGTGTGCAGCGCCGAAAAGTCCCAATTTTTTTGTTTGAATAAACGAAAATTTCGCAAATTGGCTCAATACGCTAATTGAAATTAGATGCAATTTACAACAACAAAAAAGCTTAATTTACATCACAATTCGAATTTCTGACTACGTTTGTTGGTTTGATGTTAAAATTTCTTGAAGCTGAGTTAATGCTCATTTTTGTGATTTTTTGTTGGAAACACAGTTCAACTACCATGCATAATACCATTTTTTGTAATTTGGTTCCGAGCTGGTATTTAACCAGTATTTAGTCAGTGCAATTTTTATTGCGGATTGTTCAATGATATTTGGAAAATTCGAGTACAATTGTCCACGTGATCAAAGTTGTTACTTTTCACAGTTTGTCGTAGACTATACTAATGCCAAAAAACGTGAATTGAATTTTATCTGTCTTACTCATGAGTTTGCACGCACAGTGAGATGAGTTGCCAAACCTCAAATATGTTTGTCATCAGAAATTCTTAATTTCACTTTAACAAACTTTCCAAAAATTATTTCTTATTGTGAAACAATTTGCTTCCATCAAATGTTATTTACGCCGAATTGAAAATTTGGTAATGCAATTGAGCATTCATACAGTCATGAACTAACCTTAAAACTACATTTTTACGTCATGGAAATTGAAAGAAAAAATTTGTTCAATGCGAGGTGATGATTGGTTAAATTTCAAATTCCAAATTGTAATGTGTCATTTACGATAACATATTTAATTTCTATTAAACCGATTATGAGAGCAAATTTTATTAATTAACTACACCGTTAAAAAGTAACGAGACTGATTTTTGTCTAAAGCATTTTTGGTGGACAATTTTGAGTGTCACATTTAATCTTCAGTGTGGTTGGCTAATTTGTCGATTTGCATCTACAGTCAGTTTATTCAGCAGATAATTTTAATACCTCTTCTACTATCCATTTAATTTGTAATTTTTTACTGATGTTCCAGCACGAGCGACAAATTTTAAAACAGTGGTTAATCTTCTAGTTGTATTTTATTTCACGAGCTTTTATTAAACTTGAAAATTGAATTAAAAATTGCGATTCACTGCAAGATTAGAATTTATTCCTGATTTTAACATACAAGTTGTACTTGTATGTTAAGTGTTCACGTTGCATTCTCCGTTTTTTTTTTTTTTGGTCATTTAATGACCTGGATATTTCGGCGACGTTAAATTCTCATTAATTCAATTTAACAAATAATGTTGCAGATTTAAAATTCGACGCAACAATTTTTGGAATTATCCATAAATGATGTCACGTTGCAATTGGGAGAGGGGTTGCCAATCGCGCGACAGAAGCCCTGCTTGCCCTGTATTAATATCTAATATTAGCGTTGCATCAGTTATGGATGACGTCTTACACTACAACTTGAAATTTATTGACATTTGCAATTGAGATTTACTGCATTACCAGGTTGTAATGCTGACTTTAATACAAATTTTATGCGAAATTTGCCGTTCTACTCATTGTAACTGGCAAATGTTTTAGTGAATGTTGAATAATGTTTTTTTTTCAGTGTTTTATTCACCGTGGATTAATCGTTTATCGGTAGACGTGTGTAAAATATTATATCCATCTATTA
>JAQIWS010000967.1:0-14230 GCA_034696085.1 Stigmatogaster subterranea | reverse complement strand
TAAGAAAGAAGAAGAAATAAAAAAGCCGCACGAGATGACGGAGGTAGCAGAAGGTTTGAGTGTGGGCGCGTGTTTTGGCTTGCCATACGCGCTCTGACTGAGCAATCCTCGAGATAAATTTCTTGACATCAGTCTTGTGTAGCAGCTTTCTCTCGTTCCCTAATGGAAGCTCGACGACATGTGTGAAAAGATCGTTGGTACGTAGAAAGGGAATTGTTGATGAGATGGACGAAAAAAAGTGAAGTCAATATTTCAAAGAAAAGCCCGGTCGTCGACGAACGTGTCTCCGTTCGTAAACAGCGAAAGAAAGAAAGGAGATTATTACTTTATCGGTCATTAGTTCTCCACCTAAAATGATGTGCTTATACTTTGAGTTACACGAGAAAAACAAGACATTGACCAAGGACTTGTGTATCTTGCGTTGTGTGTTTTTGGCGATGTAGCGTTGCTGTATACAAAGATGTATTACGGTGTCAACGTCGGTTAAACGATAGGTTTGCAGTTCCGGATAAATGTGATTGCTTTCCTTTTTTTCTGCTTTGTCATTTTTTTTATTTTTTCTTGTAATATCAGTTTGAAGAACGTTGAATCTTGCAGCGGTCGTCAAGAAGAGAAAGTTAAGTTAAAGCATTATCATTTTGAAGAACGATTCAACGGTTTTTTGACAGTAAAAATCTCCTTAAAAAAATTGGTTAAATAGAAGTAAGGTCCCTTTTGAATTTTTTTTTACCCCTTATTTTGAGAGATCGATTTCCTCCGAGGAATGTTCATTTATTTATCGCTTCAGGGTCCACGAAGAAGAAGTTGAAATGAGTGAGTCCATTGAGATAACCCCTTTTTTCTAACGCGTGGCAACGCGTTTTCCCCAAGAATTGGATATTTTTATCCTGTTACTCTTTCAAATTTAGGGCAATGGAAAGTATTAAATGAGTAAATAACATCTCCATCTGGCAGTAATGCCTTTGGATTTTATAATTGATGGCCGCCTAGGAGAACCAATCGCTTTTCTCCGCTGTAATTCGTTCTAAGTTTGCATCTTTCATACGCCCATCAATCCATGACATTGAGATAAGGGCTTAAGGATTTTTATCTCTTCTCCCCTGTCGACATGTGTATCCCATTTTGGAGCGAGGGACAAGGAGAATGGGGGATTGGAGCCATATAAATCGCAGTGGAGAGTTGGCTGATTTTTTTTTCTTCCTCCGTCTTCTCATTACACTTCTCCTTTCTACGTCTTTACGTTCGGCTAATAATCACAATCGTTGACAACTAATGGTTCGCCTGTTTTCATCTTCGTGGTGAGGAAGGGCGAGGGAGGAAAAACCGCTTCATTAAAACTACACACGTTTATGTATGGCTGCAGAAATTTTTAAAAATATCGTTGTTGCTTAAGGGTATGTATCGTTTCCGAAATATTTTTTATTTTTTTTGGCAACTTTTATAGCCGGAGAGGATTTTTGTCGAATGTTTTGTGACGAAATGCATAATTTGGCTTTGTACCGCGTTGGTGACAAATCTTGTCTCTTTAAGTTGCCCTTAGGATTTTGAAGATAACGAAGTTGACTGTATAGATATATATTTTTGTAAGTGTATATAGGTTGAAGAGAAGTGTATTATCGTCCCACTCACACCTTCTTTTCTCTACTGGCCTCGGTCTGCTTCCCTCGAGGTTATCGCTCTTGCAGAAGCAGATCAAAGGCAGGAGAAGCGAGTTGTACTTTGACTTTTATTTGTGTTTCATCTTGCGCAAGTAGGTTAATTTCGAATAAAAGATTCATGTTGTTGAATTTAATTTTTTTTCTCCCCGTTTAAACGCAAAACGCACTACGATAAGACAGTAATTATTCAGTGTGCTCGGTCGGCTTTGTGTATTAGTTTAACATTGCGCGAATTACTTTGAACGTTTGGCCAGAAGGCGTGATCAGAATATCGATTAGTTAGTTTAATTACACGATGGATTGAGTAATTCTATTACGTCGTCTGCGTTGACTCGATTGGGGTCTCGTCGATCGGTTGAAATAAACGACGATATTCCGCAGCGGTATCAGTTTTCAACTTTATCTTTATCTGGGGGTTGTAAACATTCTCGAGACGTCGGCAAGATTGATATTCAATTTGGAAGAAAAGTGACAGATCGGACTGTTTTAAGTGGGTCTCGCTCGACACGTTTATATTGAAATCCACTCGGGCAATAGATAACGTCCGTAAAGTTTTTGGCAAATTTAGGAGACGTTTTTATCGTTGGTGCGTTATTTGTTGTTTTCTAATCCTAAACAGATGCCGGGGAATGTTCAACCTTGTTATGTTTTGTTGTCATAGAAATGAGGAGCAGGGAAAAAATATGAGCGCACAAAAGAGGGATTTGCTCAGCTTCACTTCACTTTCCAGTAATCCGTGTTTTGTCTCTGGGCGCTATTTCTTGCCTAATCTGTGTTGTAATTACAGAGATTAACTGTTGTTTGCAGTACAAGTGAGGAATAAGGGGTATTTTTGATGCGTTGTTGTTGTTATTCAACTCATACACCCCTACGGCGGTTTCGAAAAAATATCAACTAAGTCACAAATCGTTAATCCTCGTTAAAGAGCTCCGTAATACCAAACGGAAAACGAGAATACCGCAATCTTACTAAATAAAATTTTCCCTTCCCTCAAAAAAATATCTTCGAGAACGGGAAAAAATTTCATTCATTTTGATATACCCCGTACAACGACCTTGATTACCTTTACGTGCGAGCGGCTGCAACGTTTTATTATCAACATTTTTTTTTTTTTTACCTTCTTGTTACCTTTTTTTTCTCCTCTTCGTCAATAGATGCATTGGATTTTTTTTTTTCTCCTTCTCCCGTATTTTATATTTATTTTTCCTCCATCATATTTTTCTGCCCTCTTTACATATTTTCCTCGCTCATCCACGCCTGGCGTGAGTTGATAATATTTTAAAGCCACAGTCTTTTCAGTTTTATAATGACCATAGGAGCACGCGGAGTTGTCTGCTTTCTCGTTGCGATGGGGTTATATTTAGGAATGTGGTGTGGCTTTGGTCTAATGAGCTTTGCTTTAATTACATTGCTCTAATTTAATGGTATAATGTGCATTTCGTTGCGTTGATCTTAAGCTGCCCTAGGTTTATGCCAAACCTTGGTGACCCGAATGTACACTTGTTTGGTGTTAGACGGGTTAGATTTCTGAATAAGACGTAAATGTATTTTTGTCTCGATTCCTTTTCGTGTGTCTGTGATTTTTCGTCTATGTTTTTTTTTTGGGAAGATTGTTCGGTGTGTATCGACCGTAGGTTAGGTTTGAAGGTATTTCTGCACAATAAGAGTGTTAAGCCTGAGCGTGGATGCCCTAACTTGACGTGAATGGATGAGAAATTGCTGGGAGGTATTTCAATAACAACGTCGATCAGGGGATATTGGTAAAAAAAAAAGAAAAAGGTGGGTGTGGTCGAAAACGGCTGTGGGAAAGTTGAGAGAAAAAACAGTTCGATATTTAAGCATTAGGGATCACGTGAGGAAAGATGTAATAAATTTTTTTATTTATACAGTATTCGAGTTTGTTTTAATTCCAAACTACTTATTTATTCTTTTGGTGAAGACGTTGTGCTGGAAAAAAATTGGAAAAAAGAGAGTCAAACTGCGGTGGGTTAATTTATATTTTGCGTTTTTGAAAAAAAGAAGGTAAAAGCGAAGGTAATCTTTGAAAATTAAGAGTGGCCTTGAAAAAAACAAGAAATACTCGCTGAGAAATTAGCATCGTTTCTAATGATTTGTTGTTGAATGAAGAAAAAAAAATTTTCTTGCCCTGGATCTGTCGCTCGTCCGAGACAAACCGTGGGAAAGACAGATGAATGTTGGAGTCTCAGGTGGAATGAACTGGCAATTGGCACTCTCCCCTCAATACACACGAGATAATAAAAAAAAATATATGAAAGATAAAAAAGAGAGGGAAAAAAAGCACGCAATCTAGTTGGGCTCACCCTTTGGCTGTCTTGATTAAAATGAGCAAGTAGTTGGTTTGTTTGATGTGGGAAAGATTTTCTCGTTCACCCATTTTTGTTTTTCTCTCGGCGGTGACTCCAATCACTCGCTGTCATAAAAATGCGCCGAGTTTGCCTTTAATGGATTCTGCGGCTTTTTTTGCCGAATGAGCAATCCATCTGAGTTTTGTGAATGAAAGAGCAGCGCATAAATTGAAAGTTATTTTTCAGAAAGAAAGTGTTTTTGTTACCTGTTGTATTCGGGCGAACAAACATTTCTCACCGATCTGACAACTGTTTTTGCACGGAGACGAGAAGCTTTTTAAAGTTTAATGGTAGGGTTTTCAATTTATCCGCGTTTGAGTTACTTTTGCGTGGAAGATTCTTTATGTTGGTGTGGTGAGACATTTCAAATCTGGTTTAAAAAGAAGATGAAGACAAAGGAGAAATAAGTTTAAAGGGGATGGAAACGTATTTGCCCGGATGATTTGGCAGCATTCGAAAGACAGACGTTGGGTATAATCCTCTTCTGGGCAAAAACGCGTACAACGAGGATTAGAAGGCTCTATTTCATTGTGTAAGATCTTTCTCTCTCTCCCCTCTAAGAACCTCAAAAAAGAAACAAAAAAATTTTAGGATCCTGTGTTGTTTTTTTTAAGAAGCTCTTCCACTTTTTCCCATTAAAGGTTTATGACATTGGTGTGGCTGTTATAGTTATAATTACATCTTGTTTCGTGAATCTTTACAATAAAAAATCTTGTCGAGATTTTATGCAGTCGGTATTTTTTTGGGGTCAAAATTGAAGAACGGTGGATGAAGTCGTCTGAAACCAATAAAATTTGGACGGCAATCGAAGAGATAGTTTGAAGCGAATGAAGATAAATGGATGTCCAGTGTGGCGTAGAAAACAAATTCATAGAGACAAAAAAAGGGGAGAGATGTCAAAAGAGAAAGATGAAGAGAGAGAGTGATTGGTGTCGTCTTCACCTCTAATCGAGCAATGCGCATGGACAATTAGGAATCTCGTGGCGTCTACGCATCACACGTTTACGGCATTCTGCCAACCCATCACCGTCTGGTTCGTTGTCAGCGGCAGGCGCCGGTGCTTTATTCTTTCGCTCTTTTCCTTGATCATTCTTCAGTGTTGCTGTGCACCACTGCACCTGAGGCACACGCAGCTGCAAATAACACTCGTGGGCACAGAACTAATACACGGGACCAAAAATACAACTTCGCAGCGAAAAGAAAAGGCGAGAGCAGAGACTTGCCAGATGATGTGCGGAGGTTGGAGCAAAAGGAATGTGTTTATCAGATAGAGATTTCTCTCTCCTCCCTCTTTCTTTCTAGCTTTCATTCTCGCTTTCTCTTTTCTTCCCTCTTTCTTTCCTTCTTTCTACGTCTGTCTCTTCACTAATGCAGTTTTAATTTAGTTGGTGGCTGTAGAGGTCACGACGACCTCTGAGTGCCTTTGCTTCTACAGATGCGCGTGCGTTCACGTGTTTTGCTCATTTTTCTTCGCATCCACCGAGAGACTAATTTGTTTTTGGAGAAGTTGAACTTCAATCATGTCCGAAGTAATGAGGACGCGGAGGATGACCTTTTCGATACAAGTGTGCTTAGCTTTGATTAATAGTATCTAATAAGGAAAGAGTGTCCGCACAAGACCCCTTCTTTCATTATTCTCTGGTATCCGATATATCTACGAGAGAGAAGCCGCCAGCTTATAGTTACAATCATCCGTCTTGGTTTTGCGTGGTTGCTGCTCTTGTTGTTGTTGTTATTTTTTTATGGATTCCAAGGTCTATCGGGGAGCTTTCCAACTTGAAGTTATAGTCGAACAGTAAATGATGAGCGATTAAGCTTTACGAACCAATTTTGGAGCGGCGCGGGTACCGTCGTGTATTGTATTATATCTCTCTCCGTTCTTTCTGTATATTGTAGATTGTGTGTTGGTAATTTCTTCCTCTTAAGTTTTTATGTGACTCGCGAAAAAGTGATGAAAGACATAGAGTCGTTCTTGATCTTTAAGTCCGGGTTCTTTATCAACCGGCTCTGATTTCGTACGGCGCTTTTTATATCTGTCCATAAAACACCGTTAATGGGGTAAAACTTAAGTCGAACTTTCTGTGGACAATTACTCGGTTTAAAATTCGTTCCCATTTTTATTGCTACGTTGTACGTCGTCGTCAAATTGTAGTTGCACCTTTAACTGCATTTTTACTTTTTACCTACCGAGTTTCCGAATGATTGAACTCACGCTCTTCGGTACAAAACAGTCAATATTATTCGCTTTTGTATGACGAAGAACTAAGTTTGCTTTTGTATACAATGTTTATCTCCTTTGCACTGTAGGAATCCGGAAATATAAAAGAAGAAAATATAAAGAATTATAGAAGCAAGAGGAAAGGGAGAGAAAGAGAACTTTGAGGAAGCTTTTCTTCCCCATTCTTCTTTCTCTCTTTTCTCTCCCGGCTTGAGATTTTTTTATTTTTATTTTTATTTTTATTTTTTTTATAAATATATATATATAAATTTCTTTCTTGCGCTCTTCCATTTTCCTGTCCGCATGTTTTTGTTAAACCTCAGCGCACAGTTTTCTGCTGTGATAAGGAGGAATGAGACAAAAAGAGCAAACAAATAATACTTCAGACAATTCTTTATCCTTTCAAACATTGACTGACGCTATATATTTTTTTTTTCGGTTTGTAAAAAGAGTTTTTAAAAAAAAGTTTTTAAAAAAAAATACAAATAACAACAACGAAATAATTATTTTTATTTTCTTCTTACTCTATTTACTTTTTGTTGATGTAAAAAGAAATTGCATTCGCATAATCGCAGACTACTATAACGGTCGCGCAAAAAATCAATGTGAGAGTTGAGTGGGAATGAGAATTTTCTTTTTCCCCTTTTTTTCCGTTGTTGTCTAAACACAGCTAAGGAACACGCTCACCACTAAAATGGAAAATAATTTGCCTTTTACGGCGATTCAACGAGACACTGATGTTCTGCTAATTCTTTCCTGCTTCGTTTCCCCTTTTTGGGCGAGTAGAAAAGAAGGGAGAAAAGCGCGAGTTGCGTGTTCCTTTCATTCGAACTCTGAAATTACAATAATAACCAGGTTAGTGTCGCCTCTTTTCGGTGTTTTCATGAATAAATTACGGTTAAAAGAAAAATGAATTCTTCGCTCAGCGAGTTGCATTCGCTGCGCTTGAAACTATGAAAGTCAAAAAGCTGAGATTTCTTGTCGCGCAATACCCTACTGGTTTTAATTTTTCTAATTTTTTTTTCTCCACGTTGCTAAATTACAAATTCTTACCTTTTTTTTTTTTTTTGTATAGTGGCGCTAGGTTCTCATTTCGAGTTATTACGACGAAATTAAATTAGTGTTAGCGTGGAGTGTTTGCATTATACACGGCTCAAATTTCACCACAACAGATTGAAAATGAAATTTCTCTCTTTTTCCTTTGCCGACGGTCGAGATTTGCGCGTAAGAAAAGAGAGAGAGTGAAAATGATAACTCGATCATGTTCGGGGAGAAAAGTGGAGATAGATGTGCGTTTGGTATGTCACTCCTCAACACTTTTTTCTTTTTTAACTCTCTCGAGACTACTTTCTCTACCCTCTGTACCGAGAATACTAAAATAGAAGAGGGCACGAGATGACACGAGTCTAACAAAAAAAGATTTGTGGCGTGAGAATACAAAACACTCGAAAATGGCTGTGGAGATTTTCGTCGTGGGGAAACGAGAAGCAATTTTTCCTTTTTCCTCTTTCTTCTTTATTCGTTTAAAAGTGGTGTTTGGTGATTACTCCAATTTCTTCGTTATAAACGAGATTTTTTTCATACGCAAAACGCGTGCGGAAATCCATCACCTGGCCGCGTTGCTTTGACATCAACTTTCACCGGTCGTTAGTTTTCATTTGGGAACAAATTGTCTGTTCCCAGTAGTTCATCGTCATGTTTCATCAGTGCGCGTGTGTTGGGGGTGGTTATTAAATGCAACAGTGATTTTTCTCCCGGTTCATTTGTCTCCACTGACTTTGAGAAAGGCGACAAATCCTCCGCCGCACTACTCGTGATCTTTAATTACAGTAGCGACATGCAATGGGAATCACAGACGTTTGAGAGACACTTTGACAAATGGAAACAAAAATGGGAACCCGACCATTCCGTGGATTGAATTCAAATTACGGAATATAAAAGAAACTTTAACTTTTTTTCCACGTTCGCGCTGCGCCCATTTTCCTGATATATTTTTTTTCCCCATCTCTTTCTTTCGCCGCCACGTTAACTTGATTTTAATCATCGCTACTGCAAATTTGCTTATTTTTACGACTTCAAAAACTTCTCGACGTTTACGTTTAAAAGACATTAAAATTACATTCCCCGCTGTTGACTTTCGTAATTGCATCGCGAACGAATGTTTTTAATTTGTTGGAATTCTTAAAAGAGAATTATATATTTATATACAACTCATTTTTTTTTTTTATTTGTAGTCACTGGACATCAACAGTACTTCCGACTTTCACCAGCCGACACTGACGCCAAAGAAGGCGCTACAGTTATTCTGCAATGTGAAGTTGGTAACCGAGCTGGAGAAGTTCAATGGGCTAAAGATGGTTTCGTCCTAGGTAGGTTCTTTTTCTTGTTCGCTTTTCCCTGAGAGAATAGAGCAAATATATTGTTTTAAGGTTTTAATCGGGTCTTGAGATGGCAAATTGAAAGAGTGACGAGTAATTAAAAGAGTTTGAAAGTGGTAATTGGGTAGTGGCGCGTTTGGCATTACCCCGCTTGTTGCCGCCTGATGCTAATGAAGCATCGACCTGCAACAGGGTATTATTCTGTGTCTTTACTCTGATGTGGCAAACCCATTGAGAAAAGAAAAGTTGTCAGACTAAATTTCCGAATCCGATTACTGCATATATTGCACCTAAAAAGAACGGGCGAGAATGAATTTTAGCATTTTTTTCGCGTACGGAAAAGATAAGTAAACGTCAAGAAAAAGCGATAGTGCGAACGAAGTAGATGGCGATGCGCAATCGCTTTAAAAACAAAAATTTGTAAACAAACATTAATTAGGCACGATACATCAACGGAACGTAATTAATGACCAAAAACGAGTCAGTCTAGGTGCGAGTTATGAAATATGGGAGATGAAGCTAATATTACACAGTGCTCGTTTTAGTAGTGAGGCTTAAAGTAAATCCGAAAGCGTATGATTTACATTGTGAATATAACTTTGCATCCCTATTGGGCGCACATTTCGGGGAAAAAATATTTCTTTTTGGCTTTAGATTTAGTTTGGCGAAGGAAAAAAGGAAAAGCAAAGTTTATATACGTCTCGTAATGGCCCATCAAAAACCATTGATCCAAAGGGAAAGAACTCGGCTTTAAGGTTGCGTTGGTGGAAGGCGTGAAACGAACAAAAAACCGCGTCCAACGAATTACTTTTTTCTTGGTTACTTTCTCGTTAATTTTACTGTGTTGGCGAAGCCGTAGGAGAACGGGAAATTAGTTAGCTGAGGACGTAAATACAAAAGGAATGAATAGAATTACTTCTCGGTTTTATCTGTTACCAATATTTTTAGCGCCCGCGTAGCTTCGAGTTCGTGTAAATGGGAGTAGAATATGGTATGTGTAATAAATGGGCATAGCAAGCGCAGAATTTGGTCCGTGTGTCTTATTGATTCCAGTAAATCTTGGTGGAACAGTCATGCAAATAGCCATTCTTCTCACACTATGGTTGCACAAACAACCTCGCCGCAGCAAGTGGCAGGAAACAAACCCCTTATTATTCAGGTTATCGTGTTTAGCGGTTTTGGTTGCTCGCAGATCTCATGACATATTCTCAGCTTACACCTTTTAAGGCTAAAACGCGTATAGAAAGAGAGAGAGAGAGAGAGAAATAAGCGAGGGAGGGAAGACGAGGCTAGGAAGAAAAGAGACAGATGTGTAAGCAGGTAAATAGCACCATTATGCAAATGAGATGATCACCTAATGAGTATATCATGTAAAAAGGGTATAATTAAAGTTGTGCGGAGAAAAAGGTTTTCATACACTCAGGGTGTGGTGTGCCTATCGAGCTTTTAATAACGTTTCAAGTGGTTGACGCATGTTGAAAACTATCGACGTTTTTTACCCTCTCTCCCTCTAGTGCAAACCACCGGAGAAAATAAAAGTTGCGACTTTACTGCGGTGTTGTTGTTGTTTTTTTTATTTTTTTTATTTTTTTTCTACCGTATATTTATCTTGATGCTGATCACAAGAAATTTTTATGACTTACTAGCGACACGAGATTCTTCCGTGCGTGGAGACCCGTGGGAATGGGGAAAAACATGGCATTTCTCATTTTGGTTTCTTTCTCCCTTTTTCCCTCTCCTTCCTTCTCTCCATGCAATGTGTTTCTATAGAGTGGACGTGGTGAGTGTAATGGGGCGGCAGCGCCAGCACAAGTCGAGCAGAACTTCGGTGATGAGAAATCAATAATGAGGCCACAGTGTGTGTGTGACTGGTGTGGTGTATGTGTGTGTGTATATTACATATGTGTGTCTGGTGGGGTGTGGGAAGAGAAAAGGATGGGTAATCTCACGTAATTACCGCATGAGCAATGAAACGCCCTTCACTCACGCTGGCCAGGTGTCACGCTCGTGTCCTGCGACCCCTTTTGCCAAACTCTTTGACAGGTATCTCGCCCATCAACTTTCTAATGCATAGAGTGAACGACCTTTGCCGCTTTCGCTTTTCTTGCGAGCTGGCGTCAAAACGTCGATAAAAATTCGCGCGCATCTTTAAGAGCGAGGCGCTTGGTGGATGCCATATTAAAGTTCGTCGTTCACTCGTTTTAGTGTAGCTCATTTGTAACCGAGTTGATAAGTGGTTATCTCATTTACGAGTGATGGTTGCGTGGTATAAAAAAAGTTTTGTTGAATGAAGCAGAAGAGTTAGTGAGTGTAGTAACTGAGTAAGCAATTGACCGTTCTGCCGTCGCTGTAAACAAACAACAAAGCACAGATTGATTGGTTCGCTAATTACCGGAAATTTGTTATCACTAAAGATACGATGTCAGAACGAGGGTAGATAACGAGTCTGTTGTTCGCTTTTACATTTTATTTTTTAAATTATTTTCTGGGGAAAGTAGAAAAAATAATGTTTAAAAAGAAATCATTTCGCCGTCGTTTCGCACAATTCTTGTCAGACGAACAATCTCGGAACAATATTTTTATTCCCATCTCGTAAATTGGAAAGTGGAGTAAAAGTAAATTAAGTTGAGTTTAGAACAGTTTTCTGTCAAGCTTTCTCAACAGACTCGAGCTCACGAGGTGCGTTGCTATCTATTTTCATTATATCTCCATTAAGTCAATTGGACGATGAAGAGCAGCTCACGGTGCATTTTTTCTTGTCTGCTCTAAAAATTCCTTCCGAAGAGTGTAGTTACGGCCAAGCGTGCGATATAAAAATGCTTGTTTTACAACGAGTTATCGACGTCGCTTTTCCCATCCGAGTGAGGTGGAACCCAACTATTTTACACTAATTAAATTTTGATCGTTTTTGTTGTTGTTGGTGTTGTTGTTGTTTTCATCAGCGAAGAGTATTCCCCATTGATAAATATTTTGGTCCCGGAGAATTGAGTAATTCCATTACATTATTATTATTACGAGATATGTCACTAGGGATAAATTGATGATAAATCAAGTGGTCGAGGTTGTAACCTCTGTCCAATTACGTTTATTGTTTAGACGAAAAGGAGTAGGGAGAGTGTTGTAAATTAGTATCTATCATTTTTGACTTCTTTCTGCGGTGCATGATTTATGGTTAAATGAATTCACGTTCTATTTCTCTCTTTCTCTCTCGTTCTTCCCCTCGAGAATATTCTCCGTGGTTTTGTCTTTGATGTCAAGTTTCTCTTTTCCGTCGATGTTTGAATACCGGAGTAATTAATTAATTATCTTAGAGCAATAAAAAAATCTTTAATTTCGGAAGAATGAGACCACTTTCTAAGATGAAGACGGTGTGTAACAAATCAAAAATAGAAGGCGGCAGATCTGTGTGTCAGATAATATGATAGATATGAACGCTTGTTTCAGTTATTTTTCTTTAGTATTGCCGCTGCGACCTGACAAAAGTTATTTTAGTCAAATTTTTGCCTTGTTCTTTCGCGTTATTGTGCGCGTTTTATTTTTGTCGCATAACGCAAAGTCAGGTTCGTTTCTTCGTCTTCGACGACGGATAATGACAAAGATTTTCGTCTGGGTGGAGTTAGATTGCTGGGTCTGGCAGAGTGACAATTTGGCGCGAATTCGTCGTAGCAAGCCGAACGCAATCTTGTCACAGTTCAATCTTATCATCGCGAAAAGAATATGAAATGAAGCGAAACTTTAAACGTCTTTGATTTCAAATTATTAGTCTTTCGACTTGTACTTATATTAAATATGAGTTTTTCTTTTATGAGTTTATTTTCTTCGACTCCCTTTTTTCCCTCGTTGCACTTGACAGCGCTTGAGATGGAAAACATCGTTTTTTCGGTCTCATTACTATTTCGACTAAACTGTTATGAGTGTTGAAGATGTAGCAATATAATATCGTTGCGCTATCGTAGCAATATCTTTTGCAGTCAGGTTCCCAGATTGTCTTCTTCGTTGCCGATCTAGGTAAGGATAAATAAAGAGCGAAGTAAGTTTTATTGCTACTATTTCTGCGATTTCTGAGATATAAACTCGGTACATAAAAAAAGTGGCATGATTTCTTTCTCTTCGTCCTTCTTATTGGTAGCTCGTTAAATGTTCGTTCCACTTCTTAGCTTCATTCGTTAAAAACCCCCAATTTTTTTCTTTTCTTTTAATATTTTGACTAAATTTACTTTACCTATTAAATTTTTTCCCATCATTTTTAAAGAAACTTCTTCAAATATTTCAAATTGAAAGCCTTATAAGTTGGAAAGCGAGTCATCCCCGCTTTTGCATGCTTTTTTCCCCTCCCTCTCTCATGTCATCCGTCTCTTATCCTTACCCTACCTTAAGCCTTCGTCTCTTTACCCTTTCCTTGGCACTGCGCCAACTCTCTCGCCTGGCATTCTTATTCCTACATAGCAGTGGTTACTCCCGCACTTAGTATCGCTGTGAGAAAAGGGATGGCACGATGCGGTGGAGAAGAAAAGGGTAGATGGAATGCAAGAAGAGGATGAGGGCGGCGGACAAAGCAATCGATAAGGCCTTGCACGTGCCATCACGTGCTGCTAAAAAGGAGAAAGCATTCCAATGGGAGCAACGCATGCAGGCGAAGCTCATTGCGCTTTTTCAATTCAACACATCCTCGGATGAATTTGTTTTCTCTCTCTCTCTCTCGTCTAAGTTTTTAGTGTACAATTTCGTGATGTTGCTTTCTTCGGTATATAATTATTTTTGTTTTCTTTACATTTGCGTGTGTCTCGGAAAGGTAATTTAATAGTACGGAGAAATAACCAATTTTATTTCGTACGAGGCAAACGTGAAAGCAGGCGGGTTATTTTTGGAAATTGTCTGTCCGAGCAGCTTGCGTCGTCTGCTTTTAATTATGTTGATGGAATTGCTTAGCTGGCTTTTCTTCGCTCAACCAGATAGGGTTCTTTCTCTCTTTTCCTCCGCTCGCTCTCTCTACCGGCAACATCGCAAAAACAACACAATACGTGGGCAAATCTCATCTCGCAACGTGCATTTTCATGTTTACTCTTTTTCTTCTTCTTCCTCCAGGGGTTTGAAACTTTATTTTCAAATTTTTACTCGTATCCAGCGCAACGTTAAATATAAGATTAAATAATACGATTTCATAAATGACATGCGTTGATAAAAGCAGGACAATCAACAACAAAAAATAAAATGTAATATTTCCATCTCCCGTTCATCTTTTGTCCCGTGACTGATTTCAACCGAGATGGACAAAGATCTATCGATCCCCGAGCTCGCATGTGTTTTTCCTCCTGCTGATGCGTGCAAATTGTACCGGGTTGAAGGAACAAGAAGTCTCGGTGGTTGCTAACTTCCTCCCCCTCACTTCGGTAAACGCTCCAGGCCGCATAATGGCGGCCAAGTACAACACGACTCCTGTGAGAGTCATCAGGTGTCACGAGCATCTCCTTCCCTCATACTTCTTACTGGGCGCCCTCATTCCGGCTCGATAATTTCGGTAGAGAGAGACGAAAACCCGCTGACCCACCGAGCTAATCACGTTACTTAACCGTTGTTACTGAATCCGTGTTTCTATTCGTTCATCCAATT
>JAQIWS010000966.1:0-14242 GCA_034696085.1 Stigmatogaster subterranea | reverse complement strand
CGTTTTGTTTTGAATTTCGCGCGACTGCGTTGTATTGTGAAGTGATAGTTACGCGCTGTGCAAGGCGACGCGTGACACAGCGTTCAGTACTAACACTGTTGACGTTATCCTGAACTAATACATTATTAACCACATTTTTAGTGAAATTATAGTTCAGATAACCAAAAATTTATGTCTGAGTTGTTGATGCATGTGTAATTTCTTTAAATACTGAAGAAAAAAAATTGATTTAGGTAATCGAAAAAGTCCGGATTTCGGAAGTTACCGGATTTCAGAAGTCCGGATTAGGGGTGTCCTGTATATGAGTCGTACAAAAATTACTCCGTAGTGATTGTTTTTGAACTTTCTGCTTGGGAAAAATGGTAATAATTTACTTGTATTTTTTAATTTTATGAATTTCGAATGTACGGTATTTTACTTATGATGGTGAGCAAGTGGCGTCAATGATAATATTAATTGTGTTTTAATTATATTTAGATAATTTCTACACGCAAAATTTTTAAATTGAGTTTTAACCGTGAGAAATGCCAAAACTCAACTCAGAAAATGATTGCAATTTATTAAGTTTGGTCATTTTTTGCACAAAAATGAGAAATTGTGGAATTTGGATTGTTAATTTTCATTTTTTTTTTGTAAGAAATCACTAAATTGAGGTTTTAATTGAGAGAATAGTAACTCAGTTTTTTGACTTTTTCAATATTTTTACACAAATGCGAAGTATCGTTTTTGCAGTGCGTGTGTAACGTCACGCGTTCGGGGATTCTCAGATTTCATTTTGCAATGAATATTTTGAATATTATCACAACACTTTGCAGCTGAGATTTGGTTTAAAAAATTTGATGTTGCAATCGTTTGCAATTATTTTTTATGGTTATTAGTTCTTAGCGCGATCTTACGTGTGTAATATCTTTTTGGAGTAAATTACAGTTATGATTTACAAAATATTGAAACCCGTGGTTGGTTTACATTCTACAGACGAAAAAGTGGTTAACACTGGGATTATTTTAACAAGTAAGCAATGTCATGTGTGCGGATTAGAAGACGGTATTGAATACATTTCAATCTCCAAATTTTTAAATTCTAAACACCAAGTTAGTAATAATTTGGTGTTGTTTTTGGAGCTTTAAAAGTGAAGTTTATTTTGTTCCTCTGGCTCATCGTGGTTTCTTGCTTTTGTCACTGTTTATAAGTTACTAAGACAACAATTTAATTACATATTTCAATTTCATTAAAATTAAATTGTTGTAGTCCTTCCTTAAGCAATACCGATAATTCTTAATCATTTGATTATGCAGTAATTCATGTATTTCTTCTTTATTCTGTTTTGTTTATTAAACATTTCAAATTTATACCGCCTTTTCTCAGCATTTTTGTTGTTGTACAGTCTTCCTTTCATTACTACTGTTGTAAAATTGTTGGATACAGTTAACGTTTATAATTTTGCATTTGTGACATTGTCGGGTAATTTTCTACGTAATATCTTTAATTTACTTTTTAATTGATTTTTTCATAATTCTTGCAATTAAAAAATTCAATTTATCGATGGTGATTTTTGTTTACAACGCTCAGAAATTCTTTTTCACTAACACGAATTGCTATCATTGTGGAGATAATATTTCACACTTGTCTACTTGTGCAAATTGTGCCTTATTGTCATTTCCCTTGAAATGGAATTTGTGTGGTTGTAAATTATTTTTTGGACAGTGAAATTTAATATTTTGCAGTGTTCATGCAGGCAGAAATAATAAATCGTCAGAATATACTGGAAAATGTTCATTACTGCCAGTTTACTATCCGCTAATTTTACATACGCGGTTGTAATTTTTTTATAATTTCTCCACTCCAGAATGTTTGAGAATTGAGATTAAGTTAATTCTTTTAACATTGTAGCACTTTTAAATCAGTGATTGTAGTTATTTCTTTGACGCACGGTTGCTCAGATGTAATATTGATGCTCGGACATTTAGTTTAATCCCGTATAGTAATTGTCGCATGTGTTACTTTGCAAATAATTTCTTTATGTAAAATTGTAAATTATAAGTAAGTAAAATATCAAAATTTCCAGTTTTGTTGCTAGTTGGAAATCCAGGTAGTTTTAAGAACAAACATTAAGTGCGGAATTCCGCGAGTTGTTTTGAAGTTAAAATTATGCCACAAACAAAATATGCTTGTGGCTAAGTTAAAGTTTTTATTACTCCGGTACTGTAGTACAGTAATTACTTTTTCCAGATTATCATCCCGTCTGCAGTTGGGAATTCTTTACTATCTGTAAAGACTCAAATAAATTACCAGTATCAGTAAATTAAATTGAATCTCTGGAAAATATCGTTTTACCCCTAATATTTACTTTTATTTTTTTCGTATTTTTTGGCAGTTTTGATGGAATTACTACCATTTGAATTTTTTAAACGCTGTTGAAGAAATTGTAATAGTTTTCTAAACATGGTTGTATTTTTAAAATGGCAGATGATGTGCCAATTCAAGCTATTGCATTGCGAAAACTTGTTTCAAGGTATTTTACGCTATATCAAATTTTTATCGCCGTCATCATCTCTGGTTTTTTTTTTAATGCTTAATTTGTTAAAGTAGAACTCAATATATTTGCCTCACACGATGTTAAGTTTTTTAAGACCTTAAAAGATACTCCACGTAAAAGGAGTAAGATATTGATTTGAAATGTGTAATTTCGAACCAATTGCACCAATTTTGCAATTGGCTGAATTTGTCTGTTGTGCATGAAAATTGCGGTTTTGTACATTTTTAACATGTATAGTTTTATTTACGTGTTCATGGAACCAAATTCAATTGCTAGCTGAATTTATTGGTTAATTTACAGATCGTTTTCGACGGTAACTGAGATCAGGTAAATTGCTTTACCAGCATCTACTCCGTACTTACTAACTTCTTTAGTTTTCCAACTGTTCAATTGTGAAGTTTTTTTTAACACGAGCAAAATTTGCAGTTTACCGAAACAATTGTTCGTCACACGTTAATTTATTTTAATCTCAATATTTTAAAATTGTAGCTCAATGAAACCAGTTGCGTTAGCAAAATGGAAAATGTAAATTTGGGAAGACGTCAATTTGAATTTTGTATGGTTTTGTACGGTAATTGTGACTGACGCAACAACGTGGTTATTTAAAGCATGTACTTAGAATTCTACAAACACGTTGACGTTGTACAGTACTTTGTGTGCGCGCGAAAATATAATTACAGTAACAACCCTTATTCACAATTCAAAAAAATATTGCTATTTTGTAAAATTGCAGTTTGTAATTAATGTTGTCTTTACCAAATTGCTCGAAATTTGAACTTTTTTGTACAAAAGCTAGGGTGTATATATTTAAAATTGTAAATCTCCTTACTGAGTAAATATTATCTAAAATTGTTTATTTCAAATATTATACGGTGTGTTAAGTAATTCCATGAGATTTGTCGTTTTACAAGTGTAACTTTCTGAATTCAGTGTACAGTTATGTCACATTAGGCAGTTTTCTGGCAGAAGATAATGATTGCGGTTAAGTTTTGTGAGAAATTTTTGTTAGGTGAATGTCAATTTATTTACCAGTTGCAATTTTTGTTGCTATCAAAATAATCTTTATTGTATGGGAATTTTTTAGTGTAACTTTTCACGTGATGCACCTGTATAATTTATAGCTTAAAGTTTTTTGTGCAGTACGTACTATAATTGACAATTGCAAACTACATAATCTGGCAGAAAGTGTTATTACTGGCATATTTTTTTGAAATATTGATCTTATTTGTACGTCGTTATAGTAGTGAGAAAACATGATGACGAAGTATATTAATTTTCTACAAAATTGGGTGGTAAAATAACACGCACTTTTATTTTACCACCCAATTCGTTTCACCAAAATTTCACTTGACATGCACTTTTGAAATTTTGGTGAAACGAATGGTAATATTGCTGTACTAGTTCATTGTTTTGACACATTGGTCGTGGTGGCGCGTACTGTCACGTAGCCATTCTTCTCTCCTTTAGGAGAAATAGCCTCGAGCATGTCACGGTTTTCTACGCTGAAATCAAATACTTTTGGGTTGTTAAAACATGTCAAACATTTAGTTTTTGCTATATAACCGATGCTGATTCTGTTAGAAGTCAATGTAAGTGACTGATTTGCTTTTGCAGTTGTTTTTCGTGAAAGTTAAATTCACGATTGAACGTTGGGCCTAACCGTGTTGTTTATAACTACTGTCATGAGTTTCGTTGAAAATACTAAGAGTTTAAAAGTTTACTAAAAGTTTACTCACAGTTTACTCAAAGTTTACTCAAAGTTTACTCCCAAAATACTGTACTGCTATATTTTTGTAACCATAGGCAATATTCCTGCACGGGATATTGCCTTGGTTAATTTAAATTTAATTTTCTATGATAAAATTGTGTTGCTTAATCGAGAGTACAGTAATATAAAAGAGTTGTGAATAAGTGCTAGTTCTTAAATAACTATCTGGCTGTGTTTCTAGTTTCTACGTTACACGTAGGCGAAATTCCGTAAATTTCTTCTTTTTATAGTTTTCGAGTTGGTCTCAACATGTTTCTCAATGTGACTGTGTGTGATCATATACTAAGTATTCTGTGGATTACACATTTTGATGTCAAATTCTCGCGGTTGGATTGTTGTTCATAAGCTGTTTAATTGAGTCACAAGTCACAATCGCTTTAAGTTTATTCATTGCTAGTTGTAACATTAATTTTGTGTTTTAATTTACAAAACAGTTACACGTAGCAATAAATTTAAGTAATTGATGATTTAGTGGTGATATTCCGTGCTGAGTACCTTAAATATCACATCATATTTGTCAATTGGTTGTTAATGTTAAAAGGTTCAGTCTTCTGCAAAGGAATATTGCATCCAACACATTAAACTATGTTTTTTGGAGTGCAGAAGTAATTTACTGCTTTAATTTTTACATTATTGATGTACAATTGTTGTTCAACTTAGTTTTCAATTCAACAAATTCAAACTTGGTAAATTGAGTTTTTTTAATGAAAATAGTCTGTTCTCAGCATACGGACTGTAAGTTGTCCAGAATGCTTTGAAAAGAAAGAGAAATAAATTATTTTGTAGAGTACAATTTTGTACGGAGTAATGTTTTCCGTATACCGTATATAAAGTATGCTGTTTTCACGAAGCTCGCATATTCTTAAAAATAAATTAACGTGTGACACGAACATTTATTTTTAAGAATATACAAAGTGTTTAATTTTGGCGAGTGACATTGCCGTAAATTTTTGCTATTTTTGATTATTCCATGAGATGTAAAATTTTTATTTAACTACTAATATGATGTGTAATTTTGGCGGGTCACTACGTCGTAATTTTTTTTTTGAAAATTTTGATCCCGTTCTGCTTCTCTGCTCGCAATCAAAATTGAATGTGAGGCTCATCCGCGCCTTTATTTCCGCGGTTTGTAATGCAAAATTTGATTTCTGTTTTCGGTAAACCGAAAAAAAATGAATCTTGTTACTCCGTACTTTTTTTGTTTTTACTAGTTATTTATATATTACAATATGCTAACAGAAAAAATGTAGAAATTGTTTCTCATAAACGGTTGTGTCATTCAGTCGCCGCTTTGATGTTCATTGGGCACCGGACGACGGACGATGAATTTTTATTTTTTGATAATAAAATTTTAAAAGTATCAGCGAATGAATTCACAAAATGCAACCGATTGTTAATGTGGAAATTTTGGATAAAATGAATTTGTGGCTTTTTTTACACAGTACGGGTCATCTATCTTTTATCTGGCATGTTCGGGACCAAACGATAGCCAGATTTCGGAACGAAAAAATTTTTTGTGATTTTATGTCAAAAATAGTCATTTAATAAACAAAATACCTTGAAAATCTAACAATTTAAGGTTAAAATTACACTTAATTCGGTTCTGTTAATGTCAAAATCACAAAAAATAAAAGAACTATTTCACGAATCTACACAAACCACGTGTAAATAGGCGTTGCGGTGGGATATTAACTAACTAATAAAACATTATGGGTACTGTACTACTGAACGAAAAAAGTGCCGGATTTTGGAATGCCCGATAAAAGATAGCCTACCTGTATTATCAATTTTACAGTTTCTTCCGAAATGTAATTTCAGTGATATATTGTTAACCCATTCTTTGCTTAATACTGTATCAATTTATAATTTTTTCATTTTAACGTCACTAAGGTTGTTAACTCGTGTTGCGGCAGAATTTCGAGCAAATTTACTTTAATGCTGGATTTAATTTGAAACTTACTGCATGGTGTGCAATGCTGATAGATTTTATTACAGTTGGTTATATTTAATATTGAGTCATTTAGTGGTAAATGTTGCCCACAATTTTACACGCTATTGAGTTTGTGAATGATAGGATTTATTTGACGAATGAATTATGCAACTAAAGTAATTTTTGAATTTGTTTTTAAGCTGAAAGGCTCCTTGCAAATACCTAAAGCATAGTGTACACCAGAAAATACAACTATAATCTTGTAATGTAAGGTCGTGTTTCACCACGAGTTTAAGTTAAAATTTAACTTTTTTGTCCTTGTATTTTACACACATAAAATAGTGACTGGAGATGTTGAGATGGTCCATTCACGTATTTTCTTCATAACGAATCAGCTGCTTAATAACCTTACATTTGTTGCTAAAAAATGCATATCGGTATTATTATTATTCAATTTTATGGGAATTATTTTTTAGTGAAAAATTTTACTGTGGTGAATCCCGGCTTAGTTTTTAGTAACTAGGAACGATTTTTATTGCAATTTATTCCACTAGTTGTTAATTATTATATTACAATCTGCAAATGGAAAAAATTGTTTACATGCAATGAAATTTATAATTACGACATTTCCTTAATTGTCTTATGACTTTGTCTTGTAAGAAACAGTTTTGTTGCCATGAGCGGATTTATAAACAGTGCGCGTTTTTGTAACCCGCGAAGTCGACCATTTCGACATGGTAGAAGTTGTGTTTTGTTAATCTTTTACTTTCAATATGCAAATTTTATACCAATGTTTTTCTTCTTGTATTTTCTATGTGAATTCTACATATTGAGATAAAAACTCATTTGAGTGAAGATTTACTTGGAAATTGTTAAAACATAACACTACGTAATCGTGTTATTTGTTGTTTTGCTTTTTAATGCTAGTTTTAATTTGAACGTAAAAAGTGCAAATTAAGGTGTGATTTATGTTGACAGAAATAACACTTTACAAAACTGAGTTTTCTTATACTAGGACCTTCAGATTCTCCACCACAAAATTTGACAACTAAGTCTACTCGTCGCAACAGTTTGACTGCCTCCAATGTTGACATGATAGCAATTCAAAACCGTGTGATAGCCGATTGGGCCAATCCCACTCCCGAAATGGTAGCATTTAATGAACAAGTGAAAGTAATCATTGATGCAGTATTAAATGACATTCTTAATAATAGATAATTTTTAAGCTCGTTCGTGTTATTTCCTTATGCATATGTTGAGGGGGTTTGCAGGAAGGGGTCAAAGGTTGTCAGTGGCCTATGGCCCATACCAATGGCCTATTTCCGGAGATCTGTAATACCCTAGAGGTTCCCCAGTCTTCTCTCCTTCAAATCTTTACTTGTGTTTATTGTGGGTTGTTGCTCATGTTTATGTTATGTGTTGTTATTGTCATGTTAGTGCTTGTAAATAGTATTTGCTCGTCCTTTCTGTCCTGTTGTTGTCTGTGGGTTTAGTTTGATTTCACTTTTTGTTATGTTGCACTTCTAGTCCGTGTTTTGTCAGTTTGATCCATGAGTTCTTCGATGACATTGACTTTGGTCACATTGTCCATTTGTTCTAATTGTCTTTCTGTGCATGTTTTCGTCTCTGCTGATGTATGCATCTAACCATGTGCCAACTACATGCCTTGTGGCATTGTCTAGATCCTTTATTTCCTTTTCTTGTAGTTGTCTCTGATCTGGAAGAGAATTATATAGTGCTTTTTTATGGTTTTGTTTTGTGGGTTTGTTTACTACTTGTCAGTCACCCGATGACCTAGCTGTTTGGGTGACGTAAATCAAATCAATCAAATCAAATTATGCTAGGAATCGGAGTTTTGAGTACAAACAAATTCAGCCAAAACATATTAATAAATTTAAAAATCTAACTTTTTTCTAACCTTCAATTCTAATCTTGTTTGAAGGGTTAGGAACGTTGCATATTGCAATTTGTGTTGACTTTACACGAGTTATCTATAATCGCAATTTCTGGTTACGTAATTTTTAAAGCGAAATTGAATTCTAAACTGCATGTGTGTCGTAGCGTTGAATTCTCATATTTTTCATAAGCACTAACCGGATTTAAATGTGGAACTAAGCCGAGTGATAAAATTTTTAACTGTGAACACAGAGAAAAATTTAGTTTACTGGGAGTTCTAAAATCTAGACAACTCTGATGTTTAAGCACAAAGTAGTAACATTACAATAGAATATTAACGTAACTGCTTTGTCTAATGAAAATTATGCAATTTATGCCACAATTCTACATTTTCTTCTGCAATTTTAATGGTAAATAGACTTGTGTAGATATTGAGTTTAGCATGCCATTTTGGTATACAGATATGAGCCGTATAATAATTACTCTGTACTAAATTGTTTCTGAACTTTCTGCTTGGCAAAAATGGTAATAATTTACTTGTACTTTTAAATGTTAAGAATTTCGAATGTATTTTACTTGTGATGGTGAGCAAACGGCGTCAATGATTGTATTATGTTTTAATTATATTTAGATAATTTCTACACGCGATTTTTAAATTTAGTTTTAACCATGAAAAATGCCAAAACTGAACTTAGAAAATGACGGCAATTTATTAAGTTTGGTCATTTTTTTGCACAAAATTGAGAAATTGTGGAATTTGGATTGTTAATTTAGTGATTTCTTACAAAAAAAAATGAAATTTGAGGTTTTAATTCAGAGAATGGTAACTCAATTTATTGACTTTTTCAATATTTTTACACAAATGCGAAGTATCGTTTTTGTAGTGCGTGTGTGCGATGCTACTGAAATTTGGTTTAAAAAATTTGACGTTGCAATTGTTTTTGTTGGTTATAGGTTTTACTTGTGTAATATCTTTTTGGAGTAAATTACAGTTACGATTTATAAAATACTGAAACCCGTCGTTGATTTTCATTATTCAAGAGTGTCGACAAAAAATGGTTAACACTGGGATTTAAAAAGTAAGCAATGTTTCGCGTGCGGATTAGAAGAAGGTATTGAATACGGAGTACATTTCAATCTTCAAATTTTTAATTTCTAAACAACACGTTTGTAATAATTTGGTGTTGTTTTTGGTGCTTTAAAAGTGAAATTTATATTGTTCTTCTGGCTCATCACGGTTTCTTGCTTTTGTCACTGTTTGTAAGTTACTAAGACGGCATTTCAATTACATATCTCAATTTGATTAAATTGTTGTAGTCCTCTTTATTCAAAGCATGACTCTAAGAAAATACAATAAAAAGATTGTCAATTTTTTCTTTTAATTATTTTATTTAGGAATTTTTCAGCTATTTTGTTGCTGTACAGTTTTTCTTTCATTACTACTATTGTAAAATTGTTTAATACAGTTAACATTTGTAATTTTGCTTTTGTAATATTGTCGGGTGAATTTTCTACGTAATATCTTTGATTAAATTTTTTAATTGCATTTTTTCGTAATTCTTGCAATCAGAAATTCAATTTATCGATGGTGATTTTTGTTTACAATGCTCAGAAAATTTTGTTCACAAACACGAATTGCTATCATTGTGGAGACAATATTTACAAATACGTGCACTTAATAATACTTGTCTACTTGTGCAAATTGTGCCTAACTATACCATTTCCCTTGAAAAGGAATTTGTGGTTATAAATTATTTTTTGGAACAGTGAATTTTAATATCTTGCAGTTTTCAGGCAGAAATAATCAATCGTCAGAATATACTGGAAAGTGTTCATTAGTGCCAGTTTATTATCAGCTAATTTTAGATATGCGGTTGTAATTTTTTATAATTTCTCCACTCCAGAATGTTTGAGAATTGAGATTAAGTTAATTCTTTTAACATTGTAGCACTTTTAAATCTGTGATTGTAGTTATTTCTTTGACGCACGGATGCTCAGATGTAATATTGATGCTCGGACATTTAGTTTAACTCCGTGTAGTTATTGTCGTATGTGTTACTTTGGAGATTTTGATATTTTACTTATAATTCACGTAAAGAAATTATCTGCAGTTTTGTTGCTAGTTGAAAATCCAGGTGGTTTTAAGAACAAACATTAAGTGCGGAATTTCGCGAGTTGTTTTGAAATTAAAATTATGCCACAAACAAAATATGCTTGTGGCTTGGTTAAAGTTTTTATTACTCCTGTACTGTAGTAATTACTTTTTCCAGATTATCTTCCCGTCTTGTGGTTGGGAATTCTTTACTATCTGAAAAAACTCAAATAAAGTACCAGTATCAGTAAATTAAATTGAATGTCTGGAAAATATCGTTTTACCCCTAATATTTACTTTTATTTTTGTAGTATTTTTTGGTGTTATTGTTAGTTAGGCATTTTCCAACATTTTCGCTAGTCTACAGATACTCGTAAATTTTGTTGTAAATGACGTGGAAACGCCCGATGACCTCGATGTCTAGGTGACGTTAACCTTCTATCCGTTGATAAATTCTGTGTAGCCTTGTAATTGAGAAAAGGAAACTGTATTTGTTGTAACAATTTTGGTCTCGTAAAATTGGTTCTTGTAATTAGTGATGCTTTTTTATGAGTTGAAAAATTAATATTCCATTTGTACGTACCTGTAATACGATGTTTATTTCTTGGAATTTACTATTGCTACTGAATTGATATTTTAATAATTTGAACATTAAGTAAATATTTTACATTTTCTTTACTGACAACCGTATTAAGTTGACACTTCTTCGAATATTGTGTAGTTAAATTTTAAAAATATATACAGAAGAATGATTTTTGTCACAAAATGTTAAAAATCTATTGCACGTCGAAGTGATATTGGGAAATTTGATATCGAGTAGCAATACTTGAATTGCATGCAAAAATGAAGCAAGTAACTAACAATTTTTTATATAATAATTTGACTATATTATTATTACTTTTTACTCAGTAAAATTAAAACTGTTAGGTGAATCTGATATGACGGTATATAAGAATCTTCACCTTGACTTTAAGGAACGTGATGTAGTTTCATCTCGTAGTCTTTGAAGACTGCAAATGAAGTTGTGAAGCTGTTTGCTGCAAGTTGTGCAATTTTTTTAAAGTATATGGTCGAAAATTAATAATATAATCTTTTACTCACTGTTAGTACGTTGTAAAATTGTTTGGTGGAGTTGACATTTGCAATTTCGCTACCGTAATTATTTCTGTTTATTTTGTCCCCATATGTGTCGCCCGACGACCTTGTTGTTTCGGCGACGTTAAACTCATTACTCTCACTTCCCAGACTTTTGTGTACTTTAGAGGCTTTAAAAGTGAAATTAAGCAATAAGTTATGCATGAATATTTTCGGCTTAATTTCACTTAATTTCACGTTATTGCAAGATTTAATTTTAAGCATTATTGTATTTCGTATTGTGCTGGGTTCAACAAGCTGAATCATCAGCAATTAATCTGTCCAATTGACCCACTGTAAGACAATTGCTTACAAGTCAAATAACTCTTTTGTAGTTTGGAAATTTTTGTATGTTTTCACACCGTTTTTGATGTTTACAATTATTGGAAAAATTTCACAAACTCTATCGACTGATACAGTATCGCCCCCTGGTAATGATTTTGGTTACTTTTCTGCAATAATCAAATTTTATGCTTCACGTGCTCGTGCAGAATGGAATATCTACCGCAGAAAACATTCTAGTCAGAAGCTTGTGATTAGAAGAATCTGGGGAAAAAATTTATTCCTTTAAAATGAAATTCATTACTATTCTCTGTGAATCATACAGCTAAGGAAGTTGCGAGGAAAGAAATGGTAATTGTTTAGTTGTATATTTTTCAAATTTTTGGAAATTCGAATTTCGAATGTGCGCACGATGTTGTGAAATGGCGACAATTATTGTTAGGTTTTGTGTGTTGAGAAAACTCAATTTAGTCAGCATTACTACTGTATATTTTTGTATTTGTAAAATTCTTCAATGCCTGCATTCCGTGTTTTTCGCGTTGTATGTATTTTAAAGTAAACCTACTTGAGGAACCACTATTTAAAATGCGATAGAAGTTATTTTTGTTCAAATACTGTACTGCTTACTGTTCGGTTTTTCCACCCGTCGTCTTCTTTAAGTATTTTATTCATTTTTTTACTTAATTTTTTCAGTGATATTATTTGTTGCTGTTAAAGTTAATAAATTTTTCAATGTTTAATATTACGGAGTAATATTTAAGTTGATGTACCAAACCAAACATTCATTTAAAATTAATGTAATTGTAAATTGTAAATTTTTTACAAGTTTACGAAAATTATTTTGATGTTTGATTCTTCAGCAGTAACGTAGTTTTTAATAAATTAAGAGTGGAGTAATCAGAATTTCTCCACGTTGTTTTGTTTACATTTCAATTTATACTCATCTCTGTTGCCGTGTTAATTTTACTACATTAATTTAAACGTAATTTTTGATATCATCAGTTTGTCTAAAGAAGTTTTGCTCAAACACAAGAACTACGGTAGAACTGTGCATACAAATTTTGAGTTTTTCATGGCTAGTAAATTGTACGTCAGCAATTTGTAATATTATTGCTGAGTAATGTTGACAAGCGTGATGTGTAAAATTGTCCTTTACTCAATTTGTTTCTAACCGACGTAGAGTTTGTCGAATTACCAATTTGAGGCGTAAATATCTGTGTAACGTTTCACCTGACGCAACTGTATAATCTATAGCTTAAAGTTTTTTATGCATTACTGTAATTACTGGTATATATTTTTGAAATATTGATCCTATTTGAACTTCGTTATAGTAGTGAAAAAACTTGATGGCAATTTTCTACTAAAATTATTGCAGTTGACTGACGAAAAATTTTTTTTTCATTGGTTATTAGAGTTTCAGATTCGTAATTTCATAAATTACAAAAATTTGGTGGTAAAATAAAATTGCGGGTCAACTGAAATCTTGGTGAAATGAATTGTATTAATGTACTAGTTCATTGTTTTGATACACGGTGATGCTCGTGGTGGCGCGCGTAGCCATTCTTCTCTTCTAGAAGAAGTAGCATCGTGCACGTCGTGGATTTTCCACGACTGAAAGAAAATATTTTTGGGTTGTTTAAAGATATGAAACGTCTAGTTTTTGCTCTGTTACCGATGCTGATTCTGTTACAAGTCAATGTAAGTGACTGATTTGCTTTTGTAGTTGTTTTTCGTGAAAGTGAAATTCACGATTGACCGTTGGGCCTAACCATGTTGTTTGGTTACAAAAAAGTAGCTGTATTTTGGGGATGCAGTAAACTTTTAGTATTTTCACAAAATTCGTGACAATATTTACAAATGAAATATTGGTTCATATCAGTTAGCATTTGTGTTGCTTAATCTAGAGTATGTACAAAACAGAGTTGTGAGAATAAGTGCTAGTTTTTAAATAACTGTCTGGCTTAAATAACACATAAATTAATTGTTAAGAATGTTGAATGCATTTTACATATGGTACGATGTGTGACAATGGCGTCAGTGATTTTGTTCAATGTGCGTGAAAAGTTTAAGTTGAGTTTTTAACTATGAGAAAATTAGGAAAAACTCGATTTATTGTGAATCTAGGATAGCTTTTATTATATTTTTTGTATTTGCAATTTTTAAACAGAATTTTCTAGATAAATTCGTTGTTAATAGTTTTAATTCCTATACGAAATTATTAAACACTGGTGAAGAAAGTGAAATGCTGTCTGAGTTTTGTATTGTGCGAATCCAAATGTTTGCACTACGAGAAGTTGAGATCACATTGTGCACATTGGTGTAATGATTAGTCTACGCTGTCTGACTGTGTACGTGTGGCTACAATTTCCATTCAAAATTCGCACATTTTACGTCACTAGTTAAAGATACCTTAGTTATTTATTTTCAGCTTATTGACTCCGATCATTTTTTACTTATTCCTGTTTGTGTGTCGCCCGATGGCCTCGGATGTTTGGGCGACGTTAAACTGCCATTAATTACTCGGTACTAGAGAGTCACGGACCCGTGGTTTTTTCAGAACCCGAACCTCGGGCTTCAAAAACTGTAATACCCGAGTCCACTCGG
>JAQIWS010000965.1:0-14249 GCA_034696085.1 Stigmatogaster subterranea | reverse complement strand
TTGTTAGAATTTCACGCTATTTTGTTTATGAAATGACTATTTTTGACATAAAATCATAAAAATGTTTTTCGTTCCGATATCCGGAAAATTCCGTAATCCGGCTATCGTTCGTTTCCGACCATGCCGGATAAGAGATAGCCGACCTGTAGTAGCAATTCATATTTTTGTAGTACAATTTCAAAAAATTATGCAATTTTTATTCAATCATTTACATATGATTATTAAGGAATATTTTGTAGCCTATATTTATACCCTCCTAGTGATCAATTGTGGATATGGGACTAAAACACTTTTACTTGAGCCCGTAATATGTGTGACATTATCAGGTGATAATGTTGATTTCGATCCTTGGTAGCCGAAGGGTTAATACGAATACAGAAGCTGATGCCAATGGCACCGTGGTTAGCGCGCTGGGGTGTAGGCGATTGTAAGCCTTATTTAGTCCGCCTAACTTTGTCCGCCTACTTTTTAATTTTGTCTGCCCGATTTTTTTTTGTCCGCTCAATTTATATTTCTTGACTACCCAAATTTCTAATTCTGCTAAGTTTGAATAAATAGACTAGGATCTTTTCTGTTATCTGCTCGCCACTATTTTCGTACACCGGTGAGCGAAATGTCTCCCGTAACGGCTAGGTAAAGTTTGTTCAAGTTAGTTAGGTTAGTTAGTTCGCCCACACATTGCACGTTGCACGAACTAACTAACCTAACTAACCTGAACAAACTTAACCTAACCTGGCCTATTCTAACCTAACCTGACAATAAACTAACTAAACTATGCAAAAATCGGGTGGATACAGTTACAAATTTGGGTAGACAAGAAATATAAATCGGGCGGACAAAATTAAAAAGTGGGCGGACAAAAAAAAATTGGGAGGACAAAAAAAAAATTCGGGCGGACAAAAGTAAAAATCGGGCAGACAAAGTGCGGTGGACGAAAACCAGGCAGACAATCGCCTCCTTCCCAGCGCGCTTGCCTCCTGGTCAAAAGATCACAGGTTTAAACTTGGCTGAGGTCGGTGAAAGCTGTCGGTTGAGAGGGATTTTTAAAGTGGCATTCCTTAAGAAAGGAATTAAATCTATCGGTCTCGTGTATCGGATTGTCAGTGCACGCATAGTATGTAGAAGAATAAGTAGCGGAATGGGGGAGTTTCCCTGTTGTCACATATTGAGGGTGCCACAGTCGTTTTGTGGTCACTTTCAAGTGTTTACAGCACTGCGTGTGCTTTCTTTATGCTTAATTTTCGACTGTGAAAGTAATCAGGAGGCATTTAAATAAAGAATTGTCCATTTTAGAATAGCTTTAGTTAATGTTTACTCTAAGTAATCCCCCAAAATTTTTTTATAAATTTGTTTTCGTAATAATTCTAGATTTCACAATTTTTGATAGTGAAACATTGTCGGAAACAAATTTTATAAACTTATCTGTGATTTTCCGACAGAAAAATTTTTAACATCAATTTCTGTCGTTTTGTAACTGAAGCTAATGCATTTTGTGACCACAAAATGACACTAGCGCCGCGGGTTTACGCATTAGGCCACGGGAAACCACTCAGGTTGTGCAGATGAATTAATTTTCATTGAAAAGTTACTATTGTTGCGAAGCAGGTACAGGTTTCATACTTTCAGATATGAAAGTTTAGTGTGTTATTTATTTAAAATTGTAACAATGATAACAATTACGACAACACAAAAGATAATGAAAATATATTTCTGTCACGGTTTGCAACAACCGGCGCTCCTTCGTTCCGCTACTTACTCTTCTACATACTATGGTGCACGTTAAAGAATTCTTGAAAGGGCTGGTTCCCCTTTCTCGGCAAAATTTCCGGGCAGATGCTCTTCACCCCTGGCTTCGGTGTTGAGCAGCAAAAATAGGCCGAAGTTAAATAAACTACTACTACAACTATAAATACAGAAAGCTTGAGGAGCAGATCACACACTCCATGGAGCACACGTTAAGAAACACTGCTCCATATAACGTGTAAGATCAGTTATTCAATGAACACGGATTTCGATAACCAACGAATTGCAGGGTATTGATTGTATTTTTCTTCAAGTCCTTGGGCTAGCGAGCTAAGGAACTTGCATTGCAATTTGTATCGAAATAATTAGAGAAATTGCGAAATTTTTTAATTTATAACTGTTGTACAAGGGCTGGTTTACATTGTAGCGTGGAGCTGTTTACAATTGAACCATGATTGAATGTTTGGTGCGTACGGACATAGATTTTACTGCATTTGAGCATGTAGGGTACAATTGAAAAATTTCAATTCTGACCTACGCATGGAAAATTTATGCTTCTACGCGTGACGATGATTGGCCGAGAAATAACTACGTCTCGAAAATCACTAACACGTGACTTTACACAAATCTTAAGTTTTAAACATAGAGGATGACCTTGACTGCCAAACCTACCCACCATCGTCATTTTCGCAGTTTTTCCTTTAGTACAGTGGGTTCTAGAGTTACGAACGAGTTCCGTTCTTAAGGGCATTCGTAAGTCGGTTTTGTACGTAACTCGAAATTTCTACGTATACAGATACAAGTATATGTATTTGTGATATTGTCCGGCAGAGGCAGCATTGGTACTATAAAAAATATACCCCAACGATCGGGCAATTTAATCTGTGTATACAGTAAAGCTACACTCAATGCTTACAACCTCTTAGTATTTTAAATTCGATTAAAAATCAGTCAAAATCTAAAATTTATTGTCTCAGGCTTGTTCGTAACTCGAAACGCCATAAGTCGAGTGTGCTGTAATTCGAGGACCCACTGTAAAACTAAGAGTGGTAGCTGATGTTGTAGTGGGGAACAGAGCTTTTGGAATTTTGAAATAATTTTCTTACTTTTGTGATTCGTGTCTGTATTTACGTATTACCATGCTGCGTAAATGCATACACGGATGCGAAGATTAAAGTTTCGCACTACGCTTCACGTGCATTACAAACTAGCCTTAAGTTACATAAGTTGTACATAAAATTGTATAAGTCACGGAGATTGTGATATGTGTCGTGATTCGTGAATCGCAAACACAGTGCTTAATGTATGTCGTAGATAATTTCAACTTGCCATTGAGTTCCAATTTTTCTAGAATCCAATAAAGTTTAATGAAAATTATCTAAAATTAGCAAAATTTTAGTGGAATTCCATAAAATTTAGCGGTATTTTCTTACAGTTTGGTGATAAATTGGTGAAAAACATGGTGGAAAGTAATCTGATACAGAAAAGTTCAACTGAGCATGCTCAATTTATAAGTTGGGCTAGCGTGTATGTGCAGACTTATCAACGCAAGCTATTGGTGGATTTGTTAACTTCTTAGTGTATAACTTACAAGTTATACGTCAGATTTAGAAGTTTTGCAAAACGCAATCTCTCTATTAACTATCATTATTTCTTAATCCGATTCAAAACTTCTGGGGGATGCATATTTAGATTGTACGATTAGTTTTTTTACACTACTTTTAACGTGAAGTTAACGTAACGCCATTCCATTAAACACTGTTTCGGTACAATCGCTCTTAAAAATTTGAATTCAATTTTATTTCAAATTTTTAAAAATAATAAAAACTAAAAGCTTATGAAACAGAATTGCAGGAGTCTGCCTTGCGGTAGGATTCCTGCAGGATGTAATTTCTGCTGTTCAAATGCTTAAATGTTCAAATGTACAAATGAAACAGAATCCTGCAGCAGGAATCCGAATCCTGCAGGATCATTATGGCAGAGATTCCTGCAGGATCATTTTGGCAGAGATTCTTGCAGCTTACTTCACCAAATTGCTGCAGGATAAAATCCTGCAGCGCTGCAAGCAGCTGCAAACCAATTTTTAAAAGGGAGTGCTGGACAACAATGTGGTGTGTTTAAATACTGTTCTTAGTTGAAAATACATTGAAATTTAAACAAGGTTGAAAATTAATTGTTTCACGGGCTCGTTCTTAACTGCGATTTGTTGTAACGCGAGTTACGCCTGTATTTAGAACGCGCTTCAACAAGTGCTGCTCAAACAATCCCGAAGATTCAAGGTTATCTTCTCAGACAGTTATTCTAGTCTTCTCGTAGTGCATATATAGTACTATTTAAATACTGCAACAAAATTAAGATATCACTTCCAGTTACCCGAAATAAACATAACTTAACGGCTGAAACGCATTAAAAAAGATATTGCGGTAATATATAGGCAGGTTGCGTGATTTCAGTGACTTTAATATCTTTACTGCGAAAAAAGAACACATTTTTATAACCATTCGCGGTAATTTCTCAGTGTTGTACATTACGCAGAAGCATAATTATTTTTTTCAAAATATTTAAGGCTGCTAGACGTATCAAATGGATTTCAATGGGAAGAAAATAATTGCGAATTTACTTTACTGAAATAATGTGCATATTATTATCGTACTTTATTCGCTTATGTGTAGAATTTGAGCTACCGGTCACACAACACTCAACACAAATAAGGAAAACGGGGAAAATTAATGCTTTTATTGTTAATAGTGATAAAAACCGCCAATCCTGTGTACTTGCTAAATTCTTAAATTACTGCAATACTATTGTTGAAAACACTTGTGAAATATGTTATAACGTGTTATAACATTAATTTCTAGTATTCTAATTGCACTGATCAAACAATTTTGTAAACTACGAGTTTAGTTTGATAAACGATAGAGATAGTAGATAATAGTTTTATAGATGGGTATAGTGATTTGTCGTAGAGACAAATTAATTGTGCACGTTGTTTATCAACACTCAATCAATAACTATCAACTCGCTGTACTAATGTAATATTTACTTTGTGACATTTCGTTCAGTGCCTTCTCAGCAAAAAGCAATCACTGCTGGGATTGTGGGTGGCTTCCTCTTCTTTATTGTTGCTATCATTCTCTCCATCTGCACGGTCAAGATATGCAATAAACGCAAGAGACGGAAACAAGAGAAAGGTAAACATGATAATGTATCATTTACACGCATTGCAGAATACTCTTAACCAAATCAATAAATTACTTTGTTAATATTTAATCAGTCCATTTTGTATCATGTATTTTTCATTAATTTTGTTACTTTTTTCTTATTGTTACTCAAATTCTAACTTTGTTATCAATTTGTACTGCACGTTTTCGTAAAAAATTTTATTAAACAGTTTTTACTTATGCTTTTTGGTATTATTTGGTAATAAGTAATATCTTAAATTTTTCCATTAATACCTTAATACTCCTCCGTAAATAATTCTTACATGATTCTGTGTGTTTGAGAACATTTCATTGCTTCATTTCCAGTTCTTAGTCTTCTTAAGGAACAACGAGTGTCCGCTAACACGGGGGAAGGTAGACTTGTTTCACTTTGATGTCTCGCCATGCTAGAGGCCTGTGTTACACTTGGTGCCTCGGCATTTTGTTTTTTCTATTTTTGCATTACAAGGATGTTTTTTGTAAATTTAGTGTTTTTCATCTTCGCCAGTCTTTTTGATCGCCTCGCTTTTTTTTTAATTTTTAAATTTTGGTATTTGAATTTTGAAAATTTTTCCCATTTTTTTCCCGAAAAACAGTAATTTCGGTTTTTCAAGTGTAACACAAAAGTCCGCTATATGCATGGCTTCTGTCAAAAACCGTAGTTATATCAAAGAGCAGGTTGATTGTGTGTTATAGATATGCAGACGTAATATTGAATACTAATATTAATCTTAATTTTTGTTTAGAGTTTGTATTTTTGCCTGAAAACTAACCTGATGCTTTTTTGGTCTCTTTTTTTTGTATTCCTTTTTCTTTTGCTGCTGCTGATTGATTGCTGCTACTATTACTGTTGCTCATCTTAAGCTTACAACATGGTTGCCTGTCGTGTTGCAGACGCCCGCAATGGCGGCCACGGGCCCGCAGGGAGTCCAGTTCCGCTAAAAAAGTAAGTAGTATAAAGAAAATTAAAAGATTTTTGATGATTTTTAAATGGATTTATTTTGAATAGCGCGAATTTTTCGTTAGCTTATAAAAAAAATATTCTTTTTTTTAAAAAGCAGTAAACAAGGCAAAATTAGCCACCAGTAAGTATGTCGATTAACTCAAACAATTTTTAAAGTATTCATTCGTTACTAACCAACTTTTTTCTCTCCTTTTCCTTTTTTCCTTTCTGCTACGTTTCTACTTATTTTTTCCAACACGACTACAACTAGGAGGAAAAAAGAAGGTGAATACTTGAAAACAACTTTCCCTGGTTTGTTGTGTTTAGCTGCATGTTAATTTAAATCTTTGTTTTACTCAAGATTTTTCCCTTTGCTATTATTTCTTACCGTATGAACAAAAATAACTAACCGTTTGAAGGTGAAAAAATTAAAAGAATTATTAATATTTTCTTTTGACTTAACTTTCACAGTGGACATACACAAAGCAGAATACCAAGTCTAACGTTTCGAACCATCAGACAGAAACTCAAACGTCTCGTCTTTCTGGCCCCTCATATAACTCCTTCATTGGAGGAATCCTCCTGCCGATACGGCGATTCTCAGGAATGGGGCCGAGAAGACCGACCTCGACAACGCCGCCTCCCACAAGGCCATCTCTCTCCGACGGAGCGTGGGCGCCGCTTCCCCAAAGCTGTGCGCTACAACGTACAGATGGAATATTCGCAACCCCTCGGTTGGATCAGCCGCACTCCCGAAGGTAAGTTCGTGCTCGACGAGGGTTTTGCCCAGCGAGAACGTATTCCATCCAGCCAAGCCAGTCTTCGCGGGAGCTCGCGAAGTCACAGTGTTCTGGGCAGCGTTCTCGATTTGGATCCGCGCGCGTGGTGGCTGGGCCGAGGCAGAAGCCCACATCAATGGACGGAACGTCAACCCGTCATCCAGACCATTTACGAACCGAGACACCCTCGCTACAAAGTACGAACGAGCAGTCCCGGTCCCATAGCCGCGTATCAGAGGCCCTTTCAGATCGACGACGTGTCTTCCGTGCAACCATCATCGGTGGAGCGCTCGTTCCCGAGCACCGTGTCGAGTCACTTCACTCCGAGTCGACTGCACTCGTACGAACTGCCTTCACTTCGGATTCTGCACGACCAACTGCCATATATCCGCGAAGAATACGAACCGTATCCGCATTACGTGTCCCCAGTGTATGCGCCGACGAGCAGCAGGCAAGTCAGAGCGGAGGTTCACCGCGAACCGGAAGAACGATTTTATCAAATACCACCACTACCACTCAGAGTGCAACCCGTTCATCATTTCTACCCACAACATCAACGTCCTCCGCAACCACAAAGACACATTTCACCGTACAAACCCATCTCAGTTCATCCTTCTCGTGGACCTCCTCAATATCCTTTCTATAGAGAACCACCACATTATGTCCACCCACCACCTAGTTGGCCCGCTGCACCACCCAGACTCATGGATGCCTACAAAACACCCACACCCGTCAGATTTCCTCACCACGGGATGCAGCCTCCATTCACTGGCGCGGAGCATCAAAGGCCGTTGGCTACAAGTAGTCCGCCTCAGTCGAGGGAACGGCGGCGAGAAAGCGAATCGAGTTCCGAAGATAAACCTGTAACGTACACCCGAGATCAGCTGCAAGAAGCTATAGAACGAGTGCGCAGTGGAGTGATTCGAATCGAACGGCCCTTTCGTCATGGTGCCTCCGAGTTGGTCCGGGGGCAGACTTCACCAGCGACCAGCACGACGGAAGAGGAACAGTTACCTGTGACATTGGCCATGTCAAATAGTAGAACTAGTGTGACGAGTGCTAGTTCGGGAAGGGGTAGCAAACATTCCAGGGGTGATAGTTTGCAAGGGGATTTTGAGTATTCGCCCAGCTCGAGTAGCGGATTCGCGTCGCGAAACACCTCACAATCACAGCCGTCGCCGCATGCTGGATCTGGGGCAGCCACAGCAGCAGCGACGGCTGTGATAGTGCAACCGCGGTTCAGGGAACCATCTTATCCGCAGCGCCGACCACCGTTAGACGTGTCGGCGGATGAAAATTACGAATTCGACTCCGCCAGTCCGGTAGAGTTGAGGCAGTTTGGTCAACCGTCGCCACGCGAAGCGAGTGACAGCGAGGTGTACGCGAATTTAAATCCGCGATCGAAAAGATCACCGGGTAAATACGATAATGTTGAAATTGAAAGACGAATTCCCGCTCTTAAAGAAGAATTTCAGCAATTTCGGCGACGGCAATTGGAGCGGCGGCGCTCGGAGGAACTAGAAAGTGAATGTTGATGGAACCCACCAAAAATAAACATCCCGCTCAAATATTTGTGCCAGTAAAAATCGAGCTATACCAATAGAAGATTAAAAAGAAATCGTGTTCCAAAAATTAAAAAGTAACCAAAAAAAATTAAAATTAAAAAAAAATTCCATTTCTCCCCCAGTGACGTCACATCTTCAACTTTTTAGCGAGCGTGTTATTAATCGTACGCGGGCTGGTGTTACTGCTGCGTGTGGATTTTACTTCATGATGGAAAGAAAAAGAGAGAGATATAGAAAAAAATTTCAAAAACAACACAGTGCAATGTGAAAAGAGATGTTTAAAAAAAAACTAAGCAAAGTAGAACTGTTGTTGCCTTTTCCACACTGCCTGTCACGGCGTTCACTCATTAACTTAAACCAGCATTGAAGGGCTTTGTCATAGTCAGAAGAACACAAATTTACTGGAAGTAAACAACAAATTTAACACAAAAAAAGATTTAAACGAGCAAACATTTCCATACAAATTGTGCATGACAACCCAGTTTAGTAAGTACACGTAAACAAATCTACAAATCTTTGTTATTTCCACTTAAAAAAATAAGTCTGGGTTTTTACGCACTTGTTAGGGATTTAATCACCATAGTACAAATCTTAGTTGTTTATTTTACTTAATTTTTTTGTGCGTATTTAAAATTTTTAATTTTGTAATTTGTTTTTTTAAAATGTCGTAATTTGTTTTTAAAAACGTTTTACATGTTGTTAATTTGACTTTTATTTACATTTGTGTTGTTTAATTTTAAGTATGAACAGACGAAACTTAAATTAAATTATTCATGTAAATATTTATACGTTTGTGTGAAAGGTTTTAAATCTAATTTTTATTTGGGATGTGTTTGTGTTTGTTATGAATATTATACATGTTTAAAAAAGAAAAAAAAAGGTGAAAGAATCAACTTTAATTTTTTTTCTCCAATTTAAAAAAAAATTAAAATAAAAAATAAAATATGTGTTCACCTGTAATCCCAATTATAGGAACGCGAACAAAATATTAGTTATTTAAATCACGAAACAAAAAATGGCTTGATCCTTTTTTTTGTGAGACATTCTGTGCTTATATTGTAACAAATTACAAAAATTTTGATTTTTGTTTAATTTTCGGAGGCACAGATTTTTCTCACCCCGACTAATCTCTATCATATCATGTTTCAAATCTCTTTGGATAACACCAAAAAATTTGGCAATACACCACCTTCGAATCATGTCTCCAACAAAAGTATTTAAACTCATTACAAAAAATAATAACTAAATACAAAATGAGGTACTGTTAATTACTTTACATGCTTGACTCTAAAAATGAATGCATTTAATGTTTTTGTGTTGGTTTAATGTACTAATTTATTTTTTTCACTTTTTTCCCCGAATTTTGTTTCGCAGTTTTTGTTTTACATAATGGAGTGGAAATGATGAAAAACAAACAAAAATTTAATAATTATACCACTTCTGCTTTCACGGCAAAAATAAATTTAAAAAATTTATTACTGATGGCTTGTGGTAGGCAATGTGTTAATTTGTTGGTACTTTTTGTCAACGGTACCCACTTGTTTTTGTTTTTTTTCCCTTTTTTTAATGGGTATCGATATGATAGCTAAAATTTTAATTTCTTTTCTACATTTTTATATAACATTTTTTTTAACCTTCAGGGGTATTTAAACGAAACGGTAGACATTTCAAATACGAAATGGCCTAAACTTCAGTGTTGCAGCTAAAAAGAAAAATAAAAAAAAAAAAGGAAAAAAAAAAATACAAAACGCAAAACGCAAAAAACATTTTAAAAAGAAGTAACTAAAACTACAAAAATAAAAAATAAAAATCTATTCAAGGCTCACGTGGATTGTCATTCAAAGCTACAAAAATTACATAGGTAGAAAACCTATTTGTAGTTAATTTGTTTTCCTGTTTTTCTTGTAAAATTTTTTGTTGATGTTATTTTATATAATTTAAAAAAATATAAATTAATGACTCACAAATAATGTTTAGGCAATTTCAATTTTGCTTACTGTCGGCTCTGATGAGTATTTGATAAAAAATAAAAATAAGAGGGTTTGGAAGTAAATATTATTCATTTCTAGTCACAATATTATTTTTGTAATTAGATTTTTTGTTTAGCAATTCGACTTGTTAACCTATCAAAAAGTGATTTACTCGTTTAGTGTGCGTGCTTTTCGCTTTTTAAATTTTTATCACTTACTCATCTTGGCAAAGTGACCACTTTAGCTGCTTGCTTTACAATCTACTCACAAAAATACATTCACGGGACATTTTTTCTAAGCGTAATTATTTCACATCTGTTTTTTGATAAAACACCAAAAAATAAAATAAAAATAAATTACTAAGTGTTCGGTATAAATGACAAAGTTTTTACGATGCTCTTAAATCCAAACCTAATAAGTGAACAAATTTCGTTAAATGTCGACTTTTGTGTTAATTTATGTAGAAAAATTTTGTTTTATATACTTAAAAAAATTCCTAACATCTTTTTTTTAATTGGATAAATAAATTGTTGAAGGTAAAAGAGTTAAAGACTTTCTCAGGAAGAATATAAATCTTATTGGAAATGGGAAAAAAAATACTCCGTACTTAATTTAAAAAGATAATGCGTAAAACATCGTGCTCTGTTATTATCGCTAGAATTTTGCATTTTAAATTTTTCTGTCAGCATTGTGATATGTACAACTTACATTTTTTAGAGTAAGACTTATTTTAATTAAAGAAGCATGAGAGTGGCTCGAAGTGTTACAATACACAGAAAAATGTGGTAGGTAATTTTTACCTGATTATAAAAATTTACTGACTGAAACGTGCAATATTATGCAAAAATGTACAAGGGGGAAAAAGACAAGAAATGACATTCCTTTAGAAAAGTGTAGAAATTGGGTGGGAGAGATATAAAATTAAGTCTAGTTGTTTACTAAGACGATGTTTTATAAGGTTGTACAAAATGGAAAGAGTATAAAAAGCATTTTCTAAAACCAGACTTTAAATAATAGGAATTGAATTGCTTAAAAACAAAAAAAAAATCAAATCTGGGTGTTTTATTTTAAAAGGCAGCTAGAGGAAAGTACAACGAATTTCGTCTGACGAGATTGGATAAATTGAAAGAATTTTTTTTTTGTCTTTCTGAGTTTTTTTTATTTTTAGAAAATGTTTTGTGCTTTATTTTTTATTTTTTAAATTTGTGTGTTTTTTTACGACGTTTACCTGCACTTAACCGTTTATTGTACAAAAAAATCCAAACAAAAACCAAATTAATTTGTTTTTGATTCTTTTTATATAATTTTTATTATGATTATTATATACATATAAAATTAAATTGTCGCAAATGTATTTGCCTTTACCAAATTTTTCCAGTACTGTAAGCAAATTGTAGTTTAACTTATAGTAGCATTGTATAGCATCATTTCCACAATGCGATTAGGCCTCTACCTGAAGGCAAACAGAAAATCCATATGTATGCATTGAGTTGTACATATTGTACATGTGTATTAACGAGGCTGTTTCAATTACTTTTGAACAAAAAACAAAACAAAACTACAAAACAGACAAAAATCGTGACGAATAAAACTGTTTTTGAACTGGACTCAATCACAAAAACGTATTAAACCAAAAGGATTAAAGATTTGCTCGATCTCGCGTCTTGTAGGTATTATTTCCCTTCTCGCGACGGGTTATTGCGCGAGAGCGATTTCTTGTTCTTGTGTCCCTTATAGGTGAAGCAGAAATTCGTCTAGGAATGTGTATAGTCGCGGTCTCCATTTCACTTTATCGCTGGCGCACAGCCCGCGTGTTTGAAAAGGCGGGAGTTTATCTAGCAAGAAGCTGCCAATTTCTAAGAACTACTCTCACGCAGTCAGATCAGTCGGCAACAGGATTAGAGTTCAAACGGTTTTGCCTGAGTGCGCACGCGTGCGCCAATTGGTATTTAGGCAAGTAGAGTTGTTAAAGTTCCGTCTTCTCTTTTCTTTTCTTCGCTTAAAGCGACGAGACGCTTTATTATATCCAAGTCCAAACGCTGGAGGGGAAGTTTTCATTAACGCGATTGCCTACCGAACTGCAATTGACATTTCTAACGATCACTTAATTACGTATTCACTAAAGTTCATCGACTTACAGCGCGGAAAAATATTTTTCAATCGAGAACGGGGAACTAAAGCGGATTTTGAAAACTTAACTGAATAATAATAAATTGATCAGACGTAAAAATAATTAAAATTAACAAAATGTTGATTACGTACAATACTGTAATGTTTGGGATTGAAAACGAGAAAATTCCTAAAATTCGTTTCGTCGGAGCAAAACAAAGAAAAATAATCGATTACTCTTACGACTTAAGCCTTCTCTCGTTTTCTCCACATTAGACGATTGGGAAAAAAATCCTTTTACTGTTACCTTATTCTATAAAGTTATATCCAAAAATTTATTACGTACCATTTTGACTCGCTCAATGATAAATCCTTTAAAATATACAGTCACTCAGTCAACTGGCACTGTAAAGTTTTACTTGATTCTTCCCAAATCAATAGCATTACAGTTCCCCCGCTTCCAATTTCAACAGTGTCTCAAACTATAAAACTGCAAATAATGTTATTAGCTTCTTCATCGGGCCATTTGAATTTCAAAACTGCAACCATCAAATCAAGCAACCTTCACGTTACACACACGGGCTTGGATTGAGTGAGAGAAAATTGGCCCTTTCCTGCTTATTCGAAAATTATGCAAAAATTAATGCGCACCACCGTAGAAAAAGAAATTTTCGTCTTGGAGGGGGAAAAAGACCAGTAAGAAAAAACTTTCACTTTTGAACCGAGTAACTCACGTATTCCGTCACGGGTAATTAGCTACAGATTGTGCGCAGTAAAAGTTAACAATTTAATTTGCATTGTTTTAAGCTGCTCGATTTTGGAGGAAAAATTTCGTCGTAGACGACGGTAAAGTGAAATAAGAGAGGTGATTTGGATATTTTGTATGAGCGATTGAGTTTACACGCCGTTTGAATGACAGCAATACTAATTGTTTAATTGACCGTATCAACCGCTACAAATTAGTACGTAGTGCATTTATCAAAACCAACATCACATTGATTACATGTCACCGGCAAAAGAGAGAGGGAAATCAGTTGCAAAAAATAAAAATCGGAGCTTGTTATTTATTTCGCGAATAAGATAACAACTTAAACGTGCGCAAATTGAATAAAGAAGACGTTCTTTGATCGACTACGTCGTTTCCAATTTCCTGGAGTTCGTTGGGAGGAAATTAAGCAAACTTGGGGGGCATGGGAGGACAATCACCTGAGATACATAATAGAATGATAAGTTTTACTTAAACCCAATTGGTCTAACCTCGTTACGTTACAACTTTAACCGGGTTTGGGTGCTCAGCTTGTCGCGGACGCGTGGCAATTCGAAAAGCAAATTTCATTAAGCTACAGTTTATCCTGCTCGGGAGCGATTTTCGTTCGAGGATTGATCATTAGCTTGACACGAAATCGATACGGTAAATTCGTGACACTAATCGCTTGGCCTTTACATTCGACCTAATCTTTACTCGCTCTTTTGTTTCGTACGTCTTTATTCTCGGGAACGTCGAGGAAAAATCGGTATGTGGTAAACAAGCAGTGAAGAGGACTCCATTAGTTTCGATTGTGTTTCGCTGCAATTTGAAACTTATTGAGTAGTTGAATGTGCTTGGATTGATCATTCTCCATTAGCAATATTAAACTCAAATACTCCAAATTTCTGTTTTAATGGCTACGTACATTTACTAATGTCGGCAGTGATCAAAAGTGATTGCGCTACTCGTTTCGTTCACAATTAAAAATCAACACACAATCAACTACGTTAAAACTAATATCAGACTTATAACATTCCAGTCGTGTTTTGATTTAGAAAATAAAAACAATCAAAACTGACGGACTAAATGTTTGGGGAGTTTACTCCAATGACGCGACGCGGGTAGAGAGTTGGGGCCATTCAATTGTTTGTTTGTTTCTATTTAAGTTGGATTGTGCTCCTGGCGTCCGAGT